>CABFOQ010024207.1:0-28922 GCA_900660455.1 Gephyroberyx darwinii
TCCATCACAGCAGCAGTAGGCAGAATTTCCTCTGACAGTGAGGAGGAGAGGAAGGAGGGAGGGGGACTCGCCTCCAGCCATCCACAGTGAGGCTGAATGACAGTTTAGTAAGATCTTTGCTGACCTCTAGTGGCTGAACAATGCACGTATCAAGCTCTGCAGGTCTCAATCTTAATAAAAAGCTTCTAAAACTGAACTTAAGACTCATACCTTCATTTAACTTTGAAAGACAAGCTTATTAATTGAGTTTATATAATTGAAGACATTTTATAACTTTTATAACTCAGGACCCACAGACACCCTGACATATGCTTTAACCTTTGTGGCAGATGTTTTTATTCTGTCTTCATACAAAAATAGAAATGGGTTGAAAAACATATTTACTCGATAATAATTGATATTAATTGTCTTAAGTTAGCCAGAAATCAGTTAGTTTGTGTTTTCTTGTTGTTCCACCATTCTATTTCACAGCAACATTCCAGTAACCCTTTCTGAAAATTAAAATTAAAACAAAACAACTCGCCGCCACACGGGGGAGCCCTTCACGAGGCCACCTATCACTGAGCAATTTCCCCGCAAAGTTTTAGAATTCTTTGCGTGCATTCTGGGGCAGCGTTACTATAATTGTTTATGGGAGTGCTTCTGGTGCTTTATTCGTGTTTTATTCTGTGTAGTTCAATCGAAGCAGAGACCACCGCCATCACCTCTCTGGTCCCTGTTTTTCAAGCACCCTATTTCAAAGCCCAGCGGATTTCTCCCTTCCCCCCTTCTCTTCGCGAGTTGAGTCAAGTTAACCAAAATGGCCAGAATAACACCGGAGACGGAGCGATTTTGCCTTCAAAATAAAAGATCGACATGGCGCTATGGTCTTGGCGGCCGTATTCTATAGAGTTTAGGAAACAATGTGCAACTGCTATGGACTTGAACGGACTTTTTCAAAATAGTAGATGTCCTTTCAAGTTGTCTGTTATACGTTTTGTATTTGAGTTTTTGATGTTTTAAGTCGAAATGTATAAGTTTGAAAAAATGAAATACGGCATTACAAATATGTACCCAAAAACAGTCAGAAGATGGTGAGACAAAGTAAAAAATATATTATCTGAAAACGTACCCAACAAATATAGGCAGTATGAAATAAGCGAAAATTCTTAGAGCTAAAGATAAATAATAAATTAGAAGAAAGTAGGAATATGAATAAAACACATATGTGAATTTACAGCATATATGCAGGTATTAGTTTATTTTCACTTTTTATTTATTAGTCAATTAGTGTATTAGTCAAAAACCGCATTTTCGTCAATAACGGTTTTATTTTGAAAGTTGTTACCGGAAATTGTATTTTTAATCTAGCTAGTTTGGTAATGGTCTTTTCATGAGCAGGGATTTAGGAATGTGGAAACCAGCATCTACGTCACCCTCAATAGGCTTGGGGTCCGGTCGTCAAAAAACTTTTTTTAAAGCAATGAATTTATAACGTCAACGCTGTGGTAAGTTGTTCTAACGGCGTCGTGAGATGCAAACCTCAACATGTAAAATTATTCCACGTTGGTTGTGATGTTTGTGCTTAACACAGTTTAACACGCAGTCAAAGTTTAGCTCAATACGTTGACTTAAAAATGTCCGTTAGCTAGCCACGCAAGAAGCACGGAGGATGTTGAGAGATTCATCGCTAGCCACTACAAGCTAGCCGGCTTGTTAGACAGAGAACATGCAATAAATGGTAGCCGTTTTCGGATGCAAAGCAAGTCCATTGAAACATAATTTACAGCGGACAGTGGTTGGGGTAGCAAGATTGTATCTCTCCAAACAAGTTCAAGCATGCGTCCTTCCATTGGGGTTGAGGTCGAGCAAAGGAAGAAAAAAAGAGCCTGCCCTAACCTGAGGTGAATGTTTGGGAAACGTGCTGCGATGAGATTAACGATGTGTATTTGTTGTTACCAAGGCAAACATAACTATACCAACACCGAAGGTTTGCTGACTGACTTGAATGTAAATTAGATTATGTTGTTGCCTTTCATTCAGTTTAATATTGCGTGTGCGGGCCCCCCTTTTTAACAAAAAAATACCACAACAAGCTGTGCAGGTTACCAGAGGTTTTCCCACAAGATTCAGCTCTTCCACTCGTTGTAGGGAAACATTTGCTGATTGCCTGCGGTGTTTTGGTAACATTTCTCCCCCTCAGGGACCGAACTGGGACGCTCGTCTCTGTCTCCATGGTAACGCGTGTTGTCGCGCCGAGCTGAAAGGGGCGGAACCGGTGCGCAACGACTGGTCCTCCGTTTCTCCCCCGTGAAGGCGAATCAATGATGGTAAGGAGAACACGGCTTCATGAGGACATCCGCAGAATTAGGTAGATGGAGGTCGAGCATACGTGCATCGCTTGTCTAGTCGGTAACGTTGCGTGATGGAATCTGCTCTGTTGTATTGCCTTGTTTCTGTGTTAACGCTGTTCGTTGTCTTATGATTTTTTGCTCTCTCTCTCCCTTACCGGTGTTGTGTGATGTGTGAGGCATTTGATGCAGGCTTGCTAAATCTATCTGTCATAAACAAAGAAATACTTAAAATGTCTCCTCTGTTTCAGCCGTTTCACGACAGAGTATACTACCCCTATACCAGTGAGACCCAGGGGACCCACTCCTCAGCAGGGATCCCGTCCCTCCTGAATTCCCCTCTCAGCCAACCCTCCTCCAACAGCCAATCTGTACCTCCACAAGGGATGACTCCCCCCAGTAGTACCTCCACCATCCCACCCTTCAAGTTCCGCCCGCGGAGGGAGAGCGTAGACTGGCGGCGCATCAGTGCGGTAGATGTGGACCTGGTGGTCAGCGAGCTGGATGTGGACTCCCTCCAACAGCACATCAGCACGGTGACCTTCTGCAGCTTGGAGGGAGAGCACTGCCAACGCTGCCAGAGCCCCGTGGACCCGGCTCTGGTCAAGCTCTTTCGGCTGGCCCAGCTCACTGTGGAGTGGCTCCTCCACTGCCAGGGATTTTTGACCCTCAACCTGCGTGCAGCCGAGGATAGTCTGGTGGCCGCTGGCAGGGAGCATGAGCAGCTCCTGGCCCAGCAAAAGAAGCAGGAGGAGAAGGTGAATGCACTAACCACTGAGCTTAAGCAGAGGAAGAAGTTCATTCGCACCCAGCAGTCCATGCTTGCCCCACGGATCATCAGCAACCATAAGGTACTGGTGACATACTACGTCCTCACTCTCTAGGGGGTATTGCTTACCATTTGCATTGTACGTATGGTAGACAGTCACCCCGATCACACCCACCCCCCTCACCCGTCCAAGGGGCCTCCTTTTCTGTCATTGTTCTCAAGCATTATTCACAGCTCCTGCTTTGTGTATTTGTCATCAGGATTTGGTAGTGAAAAAAGGAAATAGCCATGTTTAAAGATGTTGCTTTGGAAACATTTGTTTTCTATTGTAAAACCTGTAATTGGCTGATATTTTGGTACAGTTATAATCAGCTTTGTTCTCAGACTCAGAAAGAATAGGATTTCAAGCTGCAGAGCAGATGGTGTCATTTGGTGGCAATTAGTTTTTTTTTAATCCACTTACAAAGGGTGACAAGAGCAGTCATCAAGAGACTGACTGACTCACACCTCCCCCACCTCATATATATGCATGTTGTCTCAGTGTATTTAGTAGTCAGCGTTGTTGGAAGACATTTTTATAACAGTTGCATATAGGATACTGCTGCTTCTGTCTATTGGACCCCTTTGTCTGTAAATATATTCTATTGTAGGAAGCATAGCCTACTAGCCAATAGGCTATTTATAGGACAAGTCCAAAACGGAGATCTGCCCTGTGTTCTTTAAGTGTGTGGCTGCTGACCTGGGCAAGCAGTTGCCAAGGTAACAGCTGTAGTATGTCATGACAGAGCATGGTTGCTAGGTGTGCACTAGCAGCTCAGCTAACAGACGTGTTGATAACTGAGCTCTGAGCAGCTCAATAATTGATAGAAAGGCCATGTGTGTCCTCCTTGGACCTTATCATTTGTTATTTGTCATGGGTAATGTTAATGTTTCCATATCCATGCATATCCGTATCACCATCATTTGTTTCTACAAAATTGATGTTTCTCAGAGAGTGCGATACACACAGACTCCTTTCTTTGACTGACCAGACTCATGCTAATTTAATTTCACTCCCAATTTCCAAAGTTATTCCAGACCAGCAATGTGATTGTATCACTGAAAGACCTACTTATTGTAGCGTCACACCTCTCCATGCCATGTGGCTGATTTTCCAAACTTTGCTACCATATGGTGTTACACGATATCAGTAGCAACGGGTTTAAAATTGAATGAAGTCACAGACAGTCAGCAGCGGTGTTAAATGTAGCATGTGATGTGTGTCTAAATGGCAGAGCCAGCGTCTATTCTAGCTCTTGATTTTGTCAGTGAGCTGGAGTGAGGTGACGCCTGCTGCAGGGAGCAAATCACCATCATTCACGCTATCTGTCTGCTTGGAAACACATGCCTGAACTCAATGGATGCTCCTGTGTGAAGCATAATCAGCGCTGACCCGATTTGAGTGATTGTTCAATGATTTGTAGCCAGTTGTTACCATCAAGTAGGTCAAGATTGCAATGTAAAAATGTAATATTGTTATCAAGGAGGATGCCTTTACCTAATTTAATGTGAATCGTTATTAAATTCAGCCACAATGCTCCTTTACTGAATGATTTTAGTTTTGGTGTTTTTCAAAGAATGACAATCACAGTACAGTGACACAGAAAATATGTGAATTAGTATTGATAGATTGATTGAATTGAATTTGAATGAATTGCAATTGCAAAATGTGATATATTAATACACATCTTTTTCTTTTTTCTTTAGTGTCCACATTGTGATAAAACCTTCATCAATTCCTTATTTCTCCAGAATCACATGCAACGCCGTCATCCTGATGACTATGACATCCGTAAGTCAATGATGAGCAGTTTAGGAGAAAGAGTGGGACTGTATAAGAAAAGGTCGGAGTCAGATAAGTCACTTGCACACATAAAAAATGTCCATGCATAATAGAGTTTAAGGGTGTGATCACTAGGCTTTCCAAGCATGACTAACTGCTGGCTATCAGACATCAATATCCGTCTCCTTATAGCCATAAAACCTAGTGCTTTGGGGTTGTTTCCTGATGTTGATTCGGATTCCATTCTCACTCGTAACAAACCGCACCACAGTTCACTTGGTAGGGGACAGAGACCTGCAGGTGTCTCAGTGCAGTTATTTGAAGCTAGCCAAATTTGGCATTGTTTCCAATTGCCCAAATGAACCAAACTAAAGGTGTAAATGCGCCAGAGTTTGAATAAACTGCTCCGACACGTTCACCATGTGAAAAAAGTGGCACAGCCATAACAATTTCCTGCTGACATGTAACCATTTGGATTATTGGATTACTATTATTATTATTATTATTATTATAGCTATTTTGAAACATTCTTGATGATAAGAGTCTTCAAACTTCATAAACGACAGAGTGATGAATTTCAAGTATCACTTTTTTTCAAAGGCAGCATTATTGATGTTTATTGACATGAAGTCCCTCATTCACATGTGAAGTTGGTTCCACGTTGCATTATCAAGTGTATTGTTTTTTCCTCCAGAGGTACGGTCAGACACGGAGAAGAAATCTCAGGTCGAGATCCTCAAGGTGGAGATCAGCAGTCTGAAGGAGCAGCTTGCTCAGCAGCAACAGGCCTTGCTAGCCAAAACAGCTCAGGTAGGAAAACAAGACTAGACTGCACCTGCTACACTGTTGCTAGCTAGTTGAATGCTGCATGGGTGTGTTCTCAGCCCTAATAATGCTGTATAACCTAATATTTAATGCAATTGATTAGATGGCTTACATTTTGAAAATTGATTCTAAGTAATCCTAAAAACAACAATGACTTAACTATCAAATCAAAAACTGTGTATTTACTTACTATCTTCATGCCAGCAGGTAGTGGATTCATAGTTACTGATGAAGCTTTATTCTTCCTCTGATTCCAGGAAAAAGAGCAGCAGTCCATGCACAAGGACCTGATGAGAGAACTGGACCGCTTTAAAGCCGAGGAGATGGCACGCATGGACAGAAAGATAGAAGACAGCAGGGATGGCATACGCAGGGAGATGGAATTTCTTTACAGCCGAAATCTCCAGGCTCGCAATGTACGAAATGGATACTTTGATATTGCCTTCAGTAACTTCATAAATACTAGAATACCTATTGAAGCACTTTAATACTGTTGTTCATTAACATGAAATTCGTTTTTGATCCTTCAGGCCATTTGCCATTTATTTGTACTTATTTAAGATTAATTTATCCATTACATTCACTCGTCCGTAGGAAGCAGATCAGATGCCTAAGCGTGATACAGCAGCCAGCCCTGTTCACCGACAGGCAGAGAGAGACCTGGATAACTACAAAGAGATGCAGATGCAAGCCATCCAAAAAGTGGAACAGCAACTCAAGAAACAGGTCAATTTCATAGGGAGGCGATCTTTTAATAAGTAGACCTGAATGCCAAGAGATTTTGAGTGCAGCCTCACATGCTCACAATATGCCCTTCTAGGATAAAAAGTGGGAATCCAGAATTCAAGAAATCAAGACTCAGCACGAGTCTGAAAAGAATCAGGTATCTATGGCTATTTTTCACTGTCAGTCATGCTATAATGACAATATAATGCAACAAGTATCCGATCACACAAGACATCACTGCCCCAACATACAAGAGCCAGATGGATTGTGAATCTTCTCCCATTTTCTTCCAGTTGTTGAATGAGCTGAGCAGAACACAGTCCTCTGTATTGGAGCTACAGGAGCGCAGCCAGAGACAGAACGAGGAGATGGGGAGGAAGCTGCAGCAGAAGGAGCGTATCATCATTGCTCAGAGGGAGCAGGTTAGCACAGAGCCAAACTCATTCACACACTCACACACACACACACATCACCGCCCAGTGTGACTGTGGAGGGGAAGTAAGGCGGAGGGTCAGCCCTTGTTCAGGATATCCTGTATTTGCGCCGCGCGCTGAGATTGTGTTGTATTGTGACATGGCGATACTGTACTGTATCTGTCATGACCGTACTGCACAGGAAGCCAATTAGGAAGTACAGTTCTCTGAAATGGCTCCACTTTTTCTCTGTACATACAATTCTCTGTACAGTTCAGTGGTTGAAAACTGACAATGATTGACATGCACTACACATAAGCCTACATTTAGAGGATCACAGCATGTAGTGTATGACTTTGTGATGACTTTTCTTTCTTCTTGTAGATAAAGAACATTTCCTCTAATCCACCAGCCAAAATAGTTGAAGTACCAGGTATGGATTGCCTTTCAGTTAGTTTTGATCAGGTTGCATCACTTTTTCACTTTAGGCATCTATGATCTTAATGCATTGATGTTACTCTCTGTTTTTCAGTGGTTGTCACTGCACCAGCACCAGAGCCTAAACCAAAACGAGTTGTACTTGGTAAGTTAGCAGAAACCCATTGTAATCACTGTGTTTCAGAATTATACTAAAAAAACAAAACCATCTCACCCCCAGAAAGGTTGAGCATGCACTTAATTGCATGGAGGATTTACAAGCCCACTCTAAATGCTGTTCCCGACAACACACTCTTAAGAAATGTAAACCAGCACCACCGTCGACACAGCAGTATTTTTGTCCCCTCCTCTGAACTCCTATTTTATCTGACTCTTTGATCTCCACTGACCTTTCACCTCCTGTGCTATCCAATTAGAGGAGCCCCCCTCTGCTCCTAAGCTGGATCCTATACAGGAGCTGTCAGAGGAGGAGAAAGGTAAAACGGATGCTGGAAGCAGTAGAGCCTGTCACTGCATGCTCTCTGCATGGATGCATCAGTCTGTTCTGGGTGGGATTTTCCTCAAGCATCTTGGGACTAAGATCATCTTAGTCAACACTGACATGGAAAGGAATTAAGATGACCTTAGTACAAGGAAGTGTTTTGGGAAACCAGGCCCTGGTCTGTGACAGTCTGTGATGCCTGCCATGTCCGCGTCAGTGATCATTATGTGGAGTCCATCCATCCATTTTGTTGCAGTCTCTGTGGCAAATAAACACCTAGACATTCTCCTCTTCTGGCTGCCCCACTGCAGACAAATCACTCCCTTCTCCCTGAGCAATTGACTGAGCATGGAGCTTTCTATGAAAACTGGCAAATATGCATGTTGATGTTCTCTTTCTCATTGCCCCACCACCTGTGATTGAACCCTAATTCATGATAAGTGGCTGATCTGGTAAGTGGTATGGTTTCTTTTATAGACTCAAGCAGCATCTCTGAGAGGAGGCCAGTGGATAAGAAGCCAGAACCCACACCGGAGAGGAAGCACAAGGTGAACCACAGCGCTCTGAGGAGGAACCCCAACATCAAGAAAGAGCTGCGCTCAGCCCTGGAGCAAGCTCTTATCGAGAAGCTGGAGGACCTGGGGGTTAAGGCTGTACGTAACGTCCCGAGGTTCTTAAACATACAGTACTGGAGATACCTTTCAGCCGGAATCAGTGAGATTATGAAACTTTGTACATTATATCTAAAAGAAAATGCCATAAAATGTCTTTTTGTTTAAATGCAATAATACAACTGTTGGTCAGCATTGACCGCCATATTCTACATATTCTTCCTGAATTGGAAGAGACAACTAAGAGAAACCGGTTCATTTCCATTCTCCCAACATCTCTGCAGGATCAGGGTGGTCTGAAGGACAGGGAGTTCAGTGCTGTTACGGCCAAGGTGCGTTCAGAGCGGGAGGCCGTTGCGAGGGAGACGCCTGAGTACTGGCGCCACCGAGAGGAGCTAGCCAACACCGTGGAGCAGAGGCTGAGGGGACGGAGGAGAGGCAGCGACCCTGCCCCAGAGCCACAGGCCAAAGCCAAGCACTCAATTAAAGGTACTTTCCAGGACTGGGTCATCAAAAAGCCTCTTGGCCGTTGAGATCATCTTCCGAAATCTTTATTCTGCCCTTAGACCACATTGTGGTAATGCTTTGCTTTAGTCAATTTGAGCTAGCTTATATTCTGTTTTTGTATATGCGCAATGGCGTATTCTTAAAATTTTTCTTATTCTTAAAATTGCTGTGCATCGACAGAGTCCATGTTGTTTCACTAGTCTTATTGGTTTGTTATTGATTGTTTCTGACTGGTTACATCAATGATGTCAGTCTAATCTATGCAAACCTTTAACTGTAAGCCCTAAACTGTTGCTATGCGCCTTGTTCAGTGCCACATAAGCCGACTTGGCCTTTGAGATCTCCATTGACACTCCATTGTGACTGATCCGCTAATTGTGCTGCATTTACATATGTGTGGGTGTCTGTTTTCCTGTGTCCAGTGGCTCAGAACAGACCTCGCTCCAGCAGCCTGCCCTCCAGGGTGACCCAGGTGATGTCTGGACCTCCAGTCAGACAGCCCAAGACCCCCCAGCCGGCACCAAGAACAAAGACCAGCACCCAGCCCAAGACATCCACACCCAACTTCAAGAACATGCATGCCTCTACACTCAAGTATGGAAAACTCGAGAGTCTAATCCTCTGTCTCTTTTGATTTTTCTTTTCCTTCGTTCTTCATAGCTCTCCTTTACACCCGGTATTAACATGTGTCTTGGGTGATTGTGTTGGATTTGGATAGAGCAAAAACAATCAGATTTCAATGTGGGCATGGGAGACATTAATATCAGGTGTAAATGTAACATGTCTAAATCATATCTAGACACAAACTGAGATATGAGACACATGTTAATACCAGGTGTAAATGGGTAGAGTGCACAGCTATATTTGATATTTTAAAAAATAAATAAATAAATGTTGGTTGTATTGTATCATGAATCATCATCCGTCTCTGTTTCCTCAGGACTCCTCCTTTCAGTTCAGACGAAGAGTCCGAAGAAGAGGACACAGACGTGGAGGAGGAACAGCCTCAAAAACACCGTCAGGAGCAGAGGGGCAAATCACCCCAGCCCAAACCAAGCCAGGCCACACCAGTCCATGCCAGAACAAACAAGGCCAGTCCAGTCGATGTGAGGCGGACTCCAGCCAAGCACTTATCCTACTCCAACCCCCAACAGTCCAGGGGACCAGTGAGTGTTGTGGCCAAGACAGCGGTCACTGCAATGGTGAGCGATGAGGAGTGGTCAGAAGGCGGTGAGATGCTGGAGATCGACCCCAGGCAGCTCCAGAGCTACAAAGACCAGAACGGCAACGTGGACAAGAGAAACTTTGGTAAAGGTGGGTTTAATAGCCTTGAGCTTAGGTACAGTAGTCTGATGCATTTGAGTTAATTGTCCTTTTAAGAACTGTCAGGTAAATAACATGCATCCAAGTGGCTCGCTGATTTACGTCATGAAAATAAGCATGATTAGTAATAATGAATTATCATCATAACTGAAATTATTTCTTTTATTACACTTATGTCAAGCTTGGAAATATTCATTTCATTAATTATCTTTTCCCTTTTAGAAAACAAAATAAGTGACCTGACCAGAAAAATGGAGAAGCAATTTGCAGAGAGAGTGGCAAAGAAACCAGTAGGGGGCGTGAGCATCCTACCAGAGAGGAAGGACGAGGTTCAGGACCTCATGGTGAGACATTCACTCTGGCCTGACCTCAGTGCATTACTCCTCATATACTGACCTGTTCAAGCTATGAATTCATAGTTTACAGCAAAGTAGGGAGTGATAGCCTCATGTAGGTTAGATGGTCTTTGAGAAAATATGATGTAAGAAAATGCTGCTAAATATTTGTTTTTCCAGTGGGCTTTTACCTGATCACCCATCTATTTTTGTTACCACTACATCACTAATTATTGGGTTTAGAGTAATTCCTTCCTGACCTGAAAAATAAAACTGTGGTAATAATTCAGCAAAGCCACCAGAGCAGGGTAAATGAATTAATAAACTACAAGAGGCCGTGGTTAACTGTGATTTTAAAACAGCTAAGTGTTGTATTAAAAAAGGATTGCCAGTGTTCACAAAATCTCTTTTTTTAATCATTAGTTCATGAGTGCATGAATGTTGCATTTGGGTTATTGCATTAATATTGTGATGAACTAGCGGCCATGGGTGTGTTTGTATTCACTATTTTGCAACAACTTTGAGTGTGACTGAGCCAATCAGAAGTGAGGACCGGAACTATCAATTTTAGAATATGTGGTCTTTTAACGTCTTTTAATATATGGTCTTTTTTTCTGTGTTCTTCCTTAACCCACCTAATCACTGTTCCTGTATGTGGTGTCAGTACACAGACCTGGAGGAGAGCAGTGACTTGATGGTCTCCTCCCTGGAGGACGGAGCAGGACAGGAAATGTTTAAACCAGGCCAGGGCTTCGGACCACTGAGGAAGAGCCTGGACTCGCCCAGCACCAGCGTCTGGGGAACCTCCACAGGCAAGGGACAGAAATCAGGTCAGTGCCAGGCCTGGGTCTACCGACCCCTTACTAACTGATCATTAGTTCGGTGGATAAGCCAATATCAACTTCTTTACTTATAGAGCATTCAGTTAACACATGTTCCCTCCAGTCCCAATAGGTATTGCAGTTTAAAGGTGTAATAAGGAAGATTTTTACTGATCAATACCAATGATTCAACGATTACTTTGCCAGGTGCTGAGATTTCTGGCTTTCAAAAGTCACTTTATGGCCCGTACTCTCTCTCTATATTTATACCATCTTATATGGACAATCATGCTGTAATTGTATTTTTTTAGGGGCATGCTGAGCATTGAGGCCAGATGGTAACAATCTTGATCATTGTATTTACATTTTTCTAGCTGTGAGGGCAGTTTCCTAGCTATGGGAGCCACCGTAGCTAACACTGCTCTGTTGTCTTGTGCCTCCCAGGTCTGACTGAAACCGGGACAGGCAGCACACTGAAGAGCAGCCTGGTCTCCCTCAGCGACATCAGTGATTCTGAGGACATCTAGCAATAAAAGCACTCTGCAGCTGACGAGGTGATGTAGCGCTACACCAAGCAGAGACATAGGACCTCAATCTATTGCTCTGACATCAACATGCCAAATAACCAAGCCACCTTGAGAGTTAGCACATGGAAGCTATAATTAAGAGATTATACATGCTTATCAAAGGGATTTTCTCTTCTGGATTCAATAGAAATTGTTTTGACTGACATTTTCCGATTATCATTTTCACCTTATGCCTTGTGCCAACCTGGCCTTTTGGAACTTTTCAGTATTAATTTTTTTATACAGAATTTGTCATAGGGAATCATTTTTTAATATTAAATGAAATATATTGCACTCCAAGTGAGGTACTGTTTGAAGTACTGTATGTAGTTGTTTGTGTCAATTTTTGGATATGAAATTTGTAAAGCCTTTATGTGTTGAAAGGAGCAAAGAGATGTGAGTTTTTATGGAAAATATTTATACAAGCAATAAATGTTTTTTTGTGGAATACATACTAATTGTTCATTTTCTGAAATTGAAAGTTTGCATGCACAGTCCCAAATCAAAGTTTCCTCTCCACACAAATTTCTTATTTGCAACCAGCAAGATAGCCAAAGAACTGTTATCTTTAATTTCTGACAAGTTATCCTCTCTCCATTCTTGCACAGTTCCAAGCTTTGCTTGAATAACAGGATTCACATTTCCAGTCATGCACATCTTCAGTAAATCTTGTCCTTTGTATTTGAGTCACTTTCTGAGGTCCGAGTTTCCCTTTGGCTCAGACAAAGTCGTCCCTGCTGAAGGTCCTGGTGGTCCTCGTAGCTCTCGTGGTCCTGCTCTTCCTGCTGTTTCTCCCCTCATAGAAAAGGGGTGGCACGATGGTCACTCTGGACGAGGAGGCTGGCAGCATGTAGGTCCGTCTGGTCCGGGCCGTGGCATAGGTTCCCGGTCTGCGTGGCCTTTTCTGGGAACTGATACGGAAAGTAATAGGAACTTGTGAGATTATGAGGGAAGTATTTGACAATTAATAAATAGTCAGGGTCAAAGTTATAGACAATATATATGATATTAGGAGGTTTTGGACAGAGATTTACGTTGAGTGGAGACCCTCTCTTCCAGAGAAGTAACTCAGCACCGCCCCTCCAGAGATGAGAAGGATAGAGCCTCCCCAGCCAATGAAAACGGCAGCTCCCAGTTCAAATCTGTACAATTGTTATGTATAATTAATTTGTGGTATTTTAATTTTCTGCAGTTATTTCCGTATTGTGTTATCCTACAGGTGCCACCACATGTGTTCCACTTAATTTAGAAACTCATTTTTTATTTATAATATTTTAAAATGTGACTTTCATATACAGCGATCTTGTAATTATATTCAGTGTTGCTAACACTGAATATAATTACAAGGTCAAAAGTCATAGTCATATTCAAAAGTAAAAGTACTCACTTCTGTGCCCTGAAATTTGGATCCAAAAATTCTGTGACGACTCTGTTGCCCCACCATGAGTAGGTGATCATACCACAGAATCCTAGGAGGATATACTGTAAGCATCCTCGGTGTAGTGTATATTTCACACAAAAAAATGTTTACAGTTCTCAAAAATATCCTTACCTGAAACCAGGTAGGTTACACCTCCTGCAAAGGTCACCCTTGCATTGGCAATCTCTGAACCCCCTATTTTAGTGCATTTCATCCCTACCAGTGTGAGGACGCCTGCAAAGAAACCAGTGATGACTGCACAGACAGCCAGGGCTCTGCACGCATGTAGGAAGGCTGGAAGAGAGATGAAACCATGTTGTTGTTACCTACTGATTGAGATTGGTGATGATTCTTTATATAAAAAAGATAAATTAAAAATGTCTTGAGACAAAAGAAAGACCACAAAGGGCCAAACAGGTGATCTTTCTCACTGTGAAACCTATATCTGATCTGTAGCCTAAAATAGCACGGCCAGTTTTATTAATGAAGTCCAGGTATAAAGTTACAAGATGCAGTTTAGACAATCCTATCATTACAGCCTCACTGTTTCAGATCACAAAACCAATCTCAGACGACCAGGGACTGGTTTTCTCAAGGAACACGGTCCACAGCTCATCTTTGCTCCATTCATCAGTAGCTGAACGAAGGTGATGTTAGGGCTAAGATGCTCAGGGTAAACCCAGCCCAGAATGTCCTACCAGGCAGGGCCAGCATAGAGGGGTAGTCCTTGCAGTCGGAGACCCCGGTTGTGTCTGAGATACAGTCCTTCCACAGGTTGGAGTAGTAGTTGGAGGTCGTCAGGACGATGCTGCCCACCTCAGAGAAGGTCCAGTACTCAGTGGGTAGTGTGGAACACACCAGTATCCAGCCGGACAGACAGGAGACGAAGCAACCAATCTCCATATACATCACCACTGTCCTGTACTTCATGGTGTCCTCTGTGTTCCCTCACCCAAAATCAACCCAAAATGAACAACTAAAAAGATACGTTCTACAGAAAGACAGTTAAGTTCTAGCTATGAGAACTTGTGAGTGTGCAAAACTGAACAAAGCTCGCTCTCTCTCTCTCTCCTGCCACATTGCTATTGCGTAGGTGTCAAGACAGCGGTGTGGAGGTTAGGCTTTCATCTGAGCTTATCTTTTAGACGGTTTTGCCCAGTAAGCAGCTCTTATTTTCCCAGGACTCAGGAGGAAACGCTGTCAAAGATGGAGTCTTGCTGGTTTGTAAAACACACACACACGCCCACAGACAACTACACCATGTCATCATTTTAGAGTCATTTCAGTGGGTCATTTGCAATCTGATCCCTCTACTAAACTGATTTCATAATACACTAGTCTAGTTATCTATCACCTTCTACACAGCTTTGTTAAAGTTAATGCAGTGTGTAAATGTAATACAACAGGATGGAAACAGTATAATATAGGGGACACTATAATAAAGCATAGACATACTTGCTCTTAAATGTAGAGCCATGAGCTGAAACCGTATCACATTGTTTTATAGTGTTACACAATCACAATATTACTAGAAGTCATCTTGTAGGGAGAGAAGTTGTCGGAGCCAATCGCCCTTATTGATTGTGAACATTGTCCATCGAGGCCGTTTCCTCCTCTGGAAATGTCTTTGTCTCTGATGAAGGGAACCATTGGATTTCTGGAGTAGCGACAATACCGTTTCCTGCCGACAACACGTACAATATATTTGTGAATCTTCGATAAAGTTGACCTGGGTACACGTCGAACTGATTTGTAAACACTTTCAAATCTTCTGGCACAACAGAATATTTGTAGTCATTTAAAGTTAAGTAACAAACCTTTCTTGATGGGTTACTCTGCATGCAGTGGCACAATGAAATGTACAGCCAAGTAAAATGAGGAAACTCCCCGCCAGCCCAAGGTAGAGGGGCGCTCCAATATCATAGCTAAGAGACAAAACCAGAATGAAATGGGCAATTGCCCTTTGTTTTGATTTATATTTACCTATTAAGGAAATATTTTCATAGATTATATATTACCCCAATTTTGACGGGTCTGCTTTGGCATGCAAAAAGGCTGCAGCAACTCTGTTTATGTATATACAGTAACCAGCCATGTCTGAAACACCTGCATGAGGGAAAGCCAATGACAGATAAAAAACAAGACAAACCAGCTAGCAGATACACTTAGAAACTGCTTTCACAAACGTTTCACGCAAATGCCAAAACGCTTCAACGCACAAATGGTGCTCACAGCCAACAAAATGAAAAGCAGACGCTGTCATCAATAGCTTGTCGTTGGTTCTCTGATCTCCGCCGATGTATGTGCACTCCATCCCAAAAAATGCGAGCACTGTGCCAACCAAGCCAAGGCCAAGGCCAATCATCAGGAGCCCCCGTACTGCCTGGATGTACGCTGGATAACACACACAAATGTAAACAACTGCTTAATCCATCCCAAAATATGCCCTTGGATCATGACTTCCCTTTGGAAGTGAAAATGACTGCTTATTCTTTATTGGCAGTTTATAGACAGAATCAGCAGAAACAAGAGATGCTTGGTCTGTGTACCCACATTTCACCGTCCACAGCACCCCAAAGTCGACACAGTTGACCACAGCAGAGGAGTCTTCATAGCAGTCCTTCCACAGGTTGGACCAGTACCAGGCCACCGTTAGTATAGAGGACCCCCCTTGGCCCCCCAGCTTGGCCACCCTTCAGTAACAGAATAACAGAATACAATTAGTGCAGTTAAAAAGGACAATTTGATTCCATCAGCTACCCATTTGTCTGCCATATTCTGTGTTCCTTGCACCAATTATAATTTTGTCTCCTTTAGCCTTATCTGCCTACCTCCAGTGGTCCATGGCGAGGGTGCAGGCCACCAGGCCCCAGCCCAGTATGGACACCAGTAGGCCCAGGATCTGAGCCAGCCTCCTCCACATCCCTCCACTTGCAGATGGGAGAGCCTCCACTGCAGGGTCCTACTGAGTAATGCTTTTTCATATGTTAAAGTACTAGTTAAGTTAAGTTACTAAGCTTCTCAGACCAAAGGGAAATGATAGTTGAATATATTTTGAATACTTGAAAAAAGAGCACTTGATTTATCTTATCCTGCAAATAGTGTGTTCACTTTTGAGGCTTTATCGGTATTTGTAATAAATCGGTAAACAGTATTTCACGCACAGTTGCGAGAAAAGGTCTACAGTTGTATACAAATGGAGAAAATAAATTAATTGCCCCTCTCCGTAAGAGTGGTCGTCAGCAAAGATCACGGCAAGAGTACGCCGCATAATGGTCAAGGAGGTGACAGCAAACCCTGAGGTAACAGCATCAGCATCATTGTATTATTGTGTCATGCAGCATGACAATAACCCCAAACACAAAACAGAATGACTTAAACAGGAACATTTGCGTTTTGGAAAGGCCAAGTCAGAGTCCGGACCTTAACCCTATTGAAATGTTGTGGCATGACCTGAACTCGTTCATGCAAGACATCCCATAATATCAATGAGGAATGGTCCAAAATACCTCCTTGTGCAGGTCTGATCAGCAACTACAGGAAACGTTTGGTTGAGGATATTGTTGCTGAAGGAGGTTCCACCAGTAATTACATTTTTGTGTGTTATTGGTTTAATCACATTGTGTTCATCTTTTTTTTTTGGACTTAGAAGAGGATTGGACCATATTTTCCATTTCTACAGGAACACACGTAATTCAAAAGGGTTCACAAACTTTATTTACAACTGTATTTGAAAGCGTCTTTGATCAGATTTGTTACCGCATTGTTTCTAGCTGTCATAACCATGATATAACCTGTATTCACCTGGAGAAACAAAGCCAATTATGTCAGATAGAAAGGTCACTAGAGTCGCCCTACCTTGCAAAGGAAGTATTCCACACAGAATTAAAGTAGTAAATGCCACAAGGATTTTTCTTCAAAAGAATGCTGCGTAGTGCCAGTCTTGGTACTGACACTGCTCGTGTAGTTTTGTATAAAGGTTTGAATGACACTGTTTACAGTCAACCAGCCCTGATTAGTCTGTTATCGTTGTGGAAAAAACCACACAAAGCCTATCCTAATAGACTATCCTAATAGAAAGCTTTGATGTGGATCTAAATTATATATTATTTAGTTAAATGGTCATGAATATGTATCTAGATTGTCTCATTGTGTGAATGTGCTTGTTTTGTTTTGTCTCACTATTGATGATACACAACAACCAACAGACAATGAAAGCAAATAGAATCAGGGATTTCTTTTTAAACGAAACATGAGAATTTTATTAATAAAAAACACACACTACTGAATTTGCTCTTGCCACAGATTCATAACTTGAACAAATAAGCATCAGCCCACTTGACCATCACAACCATTAGCATTCGTCCCTCACAGAAGCAGTCGCATTCGTTCAGATGTAAGAGTTTCTAATAAACGGTTCATTCTCACTCCTTGACCTGCTTGACAGAGAGGACACTGTCCGACTGCTGCTGCTGCTCCTCGACTCGGAGCGACTTGAGCCGCTGGACCTCGATGAGCGGCCAGACTCAGACCCGGATGCTGACCTCGACCTTGACCCCGCAGACCGATCAGACTTGGAGGTTCGACTTGACTTTGACGAGCGCCCCGACTTGGCCGAACCTCCAGACTGGGACGAGCGCTCCGACCTTGAGGAGATGCCGGACACGTCTGAGAGCGCAGACTTGGACGACAGCTCGGAGACGGAAGACACTTTGGTCTTGGAGGTGATTTCTGATACTGTGGATAAGGCTGTGGTGGACTTGGTCTGCTCCGCGTCTGGGAGAGCGGGGACGACAATTGTCCTGTGGAGAAACACACATTATCACAATGGGGATCGGCTGCTGAGCTACTGCGAGAGGCCCAGGGTAGGAGGTGAAACTATGCTTGGGCCCATGGTGCTGGAGGGGGAGGCATAGAAGGACCTAGTATAGTTTGGATGCTCAGAATCAGAATCATTTGGCTGCAGAATAAATGCCAAGTTGACGGGTGACATAGATGAAGTGTAAGGTCAAGTTGTCATTACAGCTGTCAATCAAACTATACATTTGACTTGACAAGGAAGATCAATTCTTCATCACATACTATGCAGCCTTTCTCTTTCCTTCTCTATATACTCGTAATGCTTATAAACCAGGCAGCAAGCTGTGAAAGAACAGGATGTGATTTATTTATAGGAATGGCCTCGGGGTGGGGGAGGCAAGCTGCTCAAGTGGGAGGGAGTCTTCCCACAATTGCATACTCACACCTCGGAGCTGCTCAGCGCTAACACAGTTAGCGCGGTCGGAGCCTTTAGTGGTACAACAACATTATACTACATTACAGTACTAATGTTGACAGTGTCTGTACTCACGTGTCATCTCCTCCACAAAGCGGGTTACACACTGACCAGAGGTGGAAGAAACCCCCAGTCATGTGAAAGGCTGAGCCCACCCAGCCCAGGAACAGAGGGGTGCCAAGGTCAAACCTGTTGGGGGAGAGAGAGAAAGAGAGAGAGTAAAATGCAGGTTTAAAGATTGCTGTTGTATAAAAAAAGTCTTGAGTGTTTTTGTTTTGCCGATACCTGGACACATAATGTACACGTTATCCACATCCACTTACTTCAGTCCATCGAAGTTAGGGTTGAAGTACTCTCCTGAGACATACTGTGCATAAACAGCATACCCAGATGTGGACAGCACACCTGAAGACAAAGTTAAAACTAGATTGAGAGAGAGACGTGAAACTTTACGAACATCGGTAACTCCAAGAAAATACCCAGCAATCATGAAATTTGATGTTAGTAAACTGCAAACAATTTCATATAGATAAGAAATGCAACAAACAAATAAAACATATTCACATAATCGCATGGAATCACAAATGCAAGTAATATATGTACAAGAATGCCTTCAGCTATCCAGCGGAGACATTTTAATCTGCATCAATTCTTTTCTGCTGAGCCAACTTACTGAAATTAGACATTTACCGCTGATTATGTGGCACCATCCTCCGCTGTAGATCTTCCTGTACTTTGGCTTGTCTTTCCCTCCAATGTAGGTACACTCCATTCCCATTAGACTCAGCACAAACCCCAGCATGCCCACAGACAGGGCTGCCATCAGCAGGCCTCGCACTATCTGGATGTGGCCTGTGGTCACAGAGCAAGACGCAATTAGAGAAGATGTTTGTGACAGTACATTGCGATAGTCTAGACCTCCGTGCGTGCTTGTGTGACCCACTTTACGTGCCATCATGACTGAATACTTGAGACGCTGTCTTTTTACCACCCACAGATTGCTTATGGCTTGAGTGACAAAAATGTTTTACCCACCCTCCACAGACCAGAGCACAGGGAAGTCGTAACAGTTGGTGACGGCGGTAGAGTCTGTAAAACAGGCCCTCCACAGGCTAGACCAGTACCAGGCCACCTTGATAATGGAGGAGCCGCCCATGCCCCCGATGGAGGTGATCTTCCAGCCCTCCATGGCCATGGTGCAGGCCACGAAGATCCAGCCTAGTACTGTCATCAGGAAGCCCCAGATCTGGACCACGCGGATCTTCATCACTGGTCCCCGGTAAGAGAGGATATCTGATCTATGCTGTCTGTTAGTTTGTTAGTCCCAAAGAAGGTCTTATGGTGGGTTATTTTCTTGTGCTTCTATTTCTATCTTCTTCTGAAGATCACTCTACAATCTACAATCCAATTTGGATGTGGAGATTTTTTCTTTTCTTCTCCTTTTGCTTCTTCGTGCTGTCGGATAGCGGCCCCTTGCTCACGCGATGCCCGTTTTCATTCTTCAGCCCTCCTCCTGAGATGAATTTCTGTGTTAGTTTTCATCCAAACAGCAAATGTCTGTGCGCACTGTTATTCAGCCGCTGCTGTCACAAAGAAAGGGAGCGAGTGGATCACAGGGACAAGGCAGAGGCAAACCTGGAAATCCTGGTTTTCTCATATTGCCGTGTTGTTTCCCAGGCCCTACATGTGGGTGAGAGTCAACAGTTGCTCAGGTTCCCAGGGCCACAGGTAATAGATGGCAAGTTTGGGTCTTGACTGAAAGTGCTCAGCTCAGCTTTTCATCTCGGATTACCAAAACAACTGACTTCATGCATCCACTCTGTGCCTTATGTACAAGTACAGCTGAGAGGAAACAGTGGGAGGGAGACCTCAATATCAGTAACTGAACACACTCAATAGCTCTCCAACATGCTTCTCTTTCACTTGATAGCCTATAAAGAAAAAAACAAGCTTCCAGAAATGATTTTATCCCGACATCACTGACTCTGTAACTCCAGATCCTTGTTATATACATTAGTGGATTAATGACCTTCATGTGCTCCATAAGACTGTAATAACATCAGCGCTGTGACCTAAGCCTTTCGAAGCATCATCACTTGACTTTGCCCCAGGCTACACGCTGGTTATTAGTAATTTCGCTAAGACCTTACTGTGCCGAGGGTCTCATAATTACAGCACAACTTCTTTGTGCTGTTATAATTAGAGTTAAATCCGTGACTTCTGAGGTTATTAGGGTCACGGGGAGTGATGAATGTTCTTGCGAGGAGGATGAAAGAGGTCTTCTTTGTTTTAAAGTCCTCTCAGCTTATGACAACGTTATTGGCAAAGGAGGGAGATATTGGAAGTGGTGGAATGCTGTGTAGCCTTCATTTGTTTGGTCGGTCTGGCTGCTCTGTTACCGCTTTGATTAGCAAAAGACTATTAGAAGGAACAAAGGGAAGCTTATGTGACCTGAACTGACTGGGCCTCTCTTCATTAAAGGATCGAAAGCTTAAAATCGCTGCTAAAAAGGCCAAACAAACATTTAAAAATCTGCATGAAATCTAGTCTAGTGTTTGTCTCTCAATGGTTAAGCCCACAATTTGAGTTTTTTTTTTTGTTTTTTTTGTGTGTGTGTGTGGGGGGGGGATTACCTTGAATGACCTTGAAAGGCTGTGGAATGTCAAGTTTCTTTAGGTCTCTCTCATCTATCACCATTAAAAGTGTATAAATACTTCTCCCTGGTGGTGTGATAGTAGTAATGCACCCGAACAGTAACATGGCGTTGTGTCAGTATCAGTTATTAAAGATTCAATTGATCTCACTTGCATTATTGAGCATTCACTTCTTCCTCCCAGAAACAAGAAAGAATGACTAATCCTTTGTCGTCCCAATATACAGCTCCATGCAGAATAAACTGCAAAAACAAGAAAAGGTGATGGCTACAGTATCCAAGATGGCTTTCTGCGGAGTATGGTCCAACCTCACGGATGTGTGAAAATTCAGGTAAACAATTTTTGATTTCATGGTCAGCTTCCAAGGGGTCTGAGTAGATTGATTTTTAGCTTTGGAAAAATAATTGCACATGTTCACAGATACAGCCTGTCCTGTCCTGTCTTTACACCCTGTTATTAGGACTGTTAGGATCTGCCCTGCTCCTATATGCTCTCATCTGGACTTCCTTGTACATCCCCACTTGCACAATCTGATCAGGCGTCTATGCACATGACCTGTAATATATCTGTAAATATATTTGTATATGAGCCTGTTCATATTTCTGGGCACATTTCAGTACATATATTACTTCTATCTGTGAATCTGATGATGTGAATAGCCAATGATGCGTGAAACGGAGGCTATTGGATTTAGCATCACCTGCAGGATGTTTTAAGAAATTCATATACTGTTCAGGTGTAATCTCACAGTATTTATACACTAGAGATATACATTCAAGACATTTTAAAAAAGAAATGGATGGGTATCTAAAACACTGGTAAGAAATGAATTTTCAAATGATGCATCCACAGGAATTTCTAATTGTCCCCATAAGCTCTTAAGGTGTAGTCAATGGAAACAGTGAACGCTGATGTATTCGATGTGAGCTGCCGCGTGTTCTGCAAATTTCTTTCAACAAAAAATAATTTAGGGGCCGGTGATGTAAATAAGCATAAGCTAGGAATGTGATGCAATACCTCTCATATGTCTGTAAATGTGCTTTTATCTGTCCCTATATAAAAACCAAACATAAGACAATACAATACAACCATTATATCAGAGACCATTCTCTGGAGCCCCTGGACACCCGACACTTGTTTACGGATGCAAGGTGCCGGAAAGCACAGGCCAACTGGTCTCTGCCAGCTGGTTCAAGTATCCCACCTCTGGGCCAAGAGGTTTTGCGTAACATAGGCTTGGGTTCCTATTGATCAGGAGGTGAAGATGGATGGCTGATAGGAGGAGAAACCTCCGGTCCTGTCTCCAGGTCTGGATAGCCATCTCTGAGGTCAGGTGTGCCCCAGTGACCCTTGGAGGTCAGATCAGTCTAGACGATGAGAAAGAGGAAGACCTTCTTCTGTAGGTAGCAGAGAAGCATCCATGTGAGCGATATTAACCACATGCAGCTCTCCACTTCAGCCCTCCCACTCAACTCAAAGCAATGTGTTTATCCCCTCAAGGAAAATATTAACTGGAGTGACGTGACAATTTTAAAAAAAAGTAATGCATTATATTTCTCAGTTACTCATTAAAGTAATATTTGGTCACATTTGAGTAACTTAGTTGCCTCCAACTGTGCATGTGTGCAGTAGGCTACTAATAATACAAAACACATTGCAAATTTCCTTTAGATAAAAGTAGAAAAGGATGTCCCAAGACACATTTGAAAATACATCGCCGAATTTCCACTTTTTTCAACAAATGTTTGGCACAATGTATGTCCTCTCACTCACATAAAAGATGAACACAGGAATTATACAAAGGAAGTAGGAATATGCGTACACACAAAGATGCTGTGCAAGGCAAAATGTTAGCAGAAAGTTGGTAAGGAAATGGTAGTATGAGATTATTAGCCTCTTTCTAAAATGTTTAGCTGTAATTGGTTTATAATATTGACCATATTAGCACCAATTTGGCAACCCCACATTAAATTAGGTTATTCTGTGATAATCAGGGCAACAACGTCACATCATATTTGTTCTCACGTCCTTCTTAGAGCATGCTGAGCTTGAAAAGTTGATAGCATTGCTCAAGAAATCTAAGAAGCTTTTTAGTGTCTGTCCACTGCAAGCTCTGGAGTAAAGGCCAGCGTGTTGAAGGTGACCGGAGAGTTTGAATGGAGTTTTGTGCCAAGTTGAATTTCCTGCTCCGAGAGGAAAACAAGCTTATCTGATGTATTTTGTTTATAGGCTATTGACAGAAATGACCCAGAAGAGTAAACCTGTTTAAGGGGGAATCTACATTTGTCTCATCAATTTCAAGGTCTTTTTTTTATTGTGGTACTTTCAAATGACATTACAAATTGTTTTCTTATTATTTCACAGTGTCTCCAGTGGCAAATCAGGTGTAAACACAGCAATAGACAAGCGCAGTGATTATGGCCAGTACTTGAAAACCATAAAATATATAAACCATCTTGTGAATTAGACTTTCCAGCCAGTTTAATCAGCCTCGCGGTTCGTTGTTGTAGAAGTCCATAAAAGCGAATTGTCGTGAGGTCTTGATCAACGTCCTTCTTTGGCTTTTGCTGGTGAAATGGTTGTGACCGCATCGTGACATGGTTCACAGCCAGCTCACATCACAAGACAAGAGTCCAATGTCACACATAGGCATTTCTTCCAAACTGTCTGGACGACTCTGCCGGCTCCCGTGGTTCTTTGCTGGTGGCCGTCTTGCTGTGCTTGTTGCGTGCCGTCACAAATGATGCCGCTCCACTGTAGGAGTACTCAGCTCTACAGGGAAAATGGGAAAAGAAAGAAAGGGGAAAATGTCTGGCTTTAATATAAAAACACATGTCTGCACTATCTACCTTAGTCAAGCTCCCTTTGGGATTTGACCTAAATAGAACAAAGAATTTGAAGAGCCATGCTGTATTTTCGATCAAAAGCTCTTTTGGCGCAGGGCTACAATGCTAAAGTGATCTCTGTAGTAGATGAATAAAACACGCCAAGCCATATTTAGTAAGCAAAAGAGTCTTCTAAGCAGTTCCAATTATTTTTACCTCTCTCACAACAACTCTATTAGGAGGATACATTCATGACTTCGGTGGATAAGAAGATAGTAAGACCAGAGAAAAGCAGTCCTTCATTCATTTGGGATAGTCAAAATGTCCCTTAAAGATGACACAGCAGTCTACAGCCCTATCTCTGGAACCACATGCACCCTTACTGGCCTCAGATCAGATCCTGCCTGAACCTACTCTCTGTTCCCGCTGTATCTCTAAAAAACATATACTAAGCGGTGTTTGGCTGCCCACTCTCCTTTTAACAAAACAAATAAATGCAGCTGAAGCTAGATCAGCTTCCTTGGCTTGCCTGACATAACACTTCACCCATAGGCGCCCTCAGCCAAGGTGACATTCACTTAAAAAAGGCCTTCAATAGTTGTCTGTAACAAAGGAGACATTCAGCCATCATCATCCATGTAACGAATCAACGTAGCTATCATACAATTTGCCCTTAAGTCTAGTGATTATGAGACAAGATGTTGAGAGAGATTAATGGATATTGTGGACTATAAATGACTCAAGTAAGTAAGTAATTATCTAAATTGCCTGATTGAGTTAAACATGGCAACTCAATGCACTTTGCAGTCCTCAAGTTTCATTAAATCGGTCTGCAGATGATGACAGATGCGGGTACAGAACACAACACAAACCCACTTGCCTGATACTGAAGCCTTCTGATAGGGAGATGCAGAAGATAAGTCCTCCTAAGATGCACAGCACAGATCCGGCCCAGCCAATGAAAAGAGCCGCTCCTAGCTCAAACCTACAGAGTAGAAGCAAATGAAAGTAAAACTTATGATTCATTTAGGGTTTTTTTTTTCCATGTAATTTGATAAAGCAAGCAGGCGCTATTGCTAATGTCGCTGTCCTGTTATCAAACAAACCCTTGTTTTCATCCTGAATACTTACTTCTGCGCAACAAAGAGTGGGTCAAAGAAGTCAGTTGTGATCCTATGAGCATATATGGAGCATGCAGTCATGCAGCATAGCCCTGAGGAGGGAAAAGTTTCAAAAAGATTTCAACTTCAAATTCTGATAGAAAGTAAGTCAATGTATTTTTTTTAACGGATCACTGAAAATTGCAAATGAAACAGTCCCCTCAAATGCAACATTCACAATAAATCCAGGCAGAAGCAGTGCAATGTTAGCGGTGTGATTTTTGTTTTTACCACTGAGAATGAAGTGGAGGCCTGAGATGACAGTTAGACGCGCTTTGGTTGTTTCTGAGCCCCCTATTTTCGTGCACTTCATTCCTACTAGGGCGAGGGTGGCCCCGAAGAAACCCAGACACACAGCCGCTATCATCAGACCCCGACAGACCTGAATATAGGCTTCATGAGAGAGAGAGAGACAGAGAGAGAGACAGAGAGACAGAGAGAGAGACTGGTTTTAAACCAAAAGAACATAGCTTGGAGGGAATTTAAATACTTTTAAATACAAATTCTCTGTTGACACATGTCCTACATACAGCACAACACGTTTTCTTTTTTCACCAGCAAGTGATGATATTTTCTTTGTCAACAACAAGTGACATCTGTGCAACTGCATGACTTTCTCAAATTGCTTCAATCGGACACATTAGGAGAATTGTATCCACCCGGCTCAGCTTGGTCTGTGAAATATGCCTCTGGTGGCCTTTAGTTGTAAATGTGGTGGTTTGTGGCCTGCAGCCAGAGTCGCAAGAGGATATATCAAGTTCCAAATGCATTTGTTTACAATGGCAGTCATTCATCCAAAGAAAACAGGTGTTCAAGATTTTGGACATCGGTGCTTAGGTCAGACAGACACATGCAGACACACACACACACACAGTCACACATATGCATACGAACACTCCACAAATGTCGTGTTTTGCTTGTTCTCCCTGCTCTCTGACCCTACAAAACACAACAACATACCAAGTATTCCTTCCACTTATCAGCACACCGAACTCACCATCCAACGCCAGCATGGAAGGGAAGTCCTTGCAGTTGGACACGCCAGTGGAGTCAGTCACACAGGTTTTCCACAGGTTGGACCAGAAGGTAGCTGTGGTGATGACTGTCCCATCCACAGAGGACACCTTCCAGTAGTCAGTAGGCAGGGTGGAGGAAATCAGAATCCACCCTGAGATGGTCAGGAGAAAGGCAACGATCTCTGTTGCCATGTTGCCCATTTTCCTTCTATCTCCTCCTGGTGGTCTGCTCTGTTATTCAAGGACAGAGGCTTTGGATGTGCCTTCTGGTGAGGCAAGCTCTCTCTCTCCCTCTGAGGGCCGGTGGGGCTCTATGGCCACGGATGAGAAGCAACCAGAGACCAGAGAAGCGGCGGGGAGGAGGTGGGAGGGTTGGTCCAGGACAGGTGCGTCAGTGTTGGCAGTTCTGCTGTGATGGCAGGTGGATTTTGCTTCTCCTTCACCTGCTCTGCCTGTGTCCAAGCACCTACACCTGTCGGCCAGTGCCTTGGACACGCATCATTCAGTGACGCACACTCGCACAAACTCAAGTGTGGGTGGGTGGGTGCACCACTCAGTTCCCATCACTCCACACAATATGCATTTGGGGTCTGCAAGGGGGATCCGCAAGAGGAGCAAGTAATTGATAGGATCTGAAATGTCTGACAGAAAAGGAACAAAAGATGAGGAACAGAGAAAGAATGAATGGTGAATTCACTGACGTGTAATTTGTTCCATCAAAATGTAAAAATCCAAGGGAAACAGTTTAAGTGCACAGGGTTTTGATTTGCCTGGCACCTTATCTTATAGCTGCACAAAAGTATCACAACACGGTAGAAGTGAGAGATCCAATGAAAGTAACTTATTTCAAATCTTTTTGACAGGAGCAGCGCTAAATGAAAGCATTTAGAGCTGACAACTAGTTACAATGCAAACTTTTCCTAACACTACCTTCAGTTTTTATGGCGTTATAGCCCCATCAGGTGGCAGAGTGGAGTAAATGTTGACATGGCTTTTTATTCATTTCCCTCATTTATAACTCACTGGTTAGCATAACTAAATGTAGATCAAAGATTGTAATTATAACATGCTACCTTGGTGTTAGCCAGTGCTCTCATGCGCTCTCTCACCCACACACACACATACAGTTTGCAGTTTATTAGAATTTGTGATGTAGTTTTTCTATCTTTTCTTTGCTGTATTTGTGTCGAGTCGATTTGTGATGAGACTATTGCTTGACTATTACTCATGATAGCCATAATTCATTTCCAATGTATGTAGGCTGACCAGAAACAAACCAGAGAGGCCATACAAATCGTCCCCAATGCGCTACGATTGCATTACCCTGGTGTGACGCCATTTAATAGAGAAAGTCACTAATTACAGGCTGAGTGACTTCCTGTTTGTCCTCTCTCCATTTCTTAAGGGCTGTGATGCAGCAAATATCACAACAAGATTTATCTTTGAGCAACAAGTTTAAAGCGAGAGGGAGGGAGGGAGAGAGAGAGAGAGCGTGCCGGGGAGAGAAAGCGCCAAGATGGGGAGGACAGAATGAGCACAAAATTACAAGCAGAGGGAAGATAGCCTATGGGGTAGGTGAAAGCATAACCAATCGTCTGTGAAAAATGGAGGAGAAATTAATGAAACCCAGACTCTCTGGGGCAGTATGCCAGTCACTAATTAATTAAATCCCCAATGTTGCACTATAAATCCATTTCCAGTTGGGGGGCACCGTCTTTATTGCAGGGCTTTTCAAAACAAGGATTAGATCTAATCACTGTTTGTGGAGAGGGGGCCAATAATTACATAAAACATTTCCAAATACCTGAGCAGACAGAGGCCTACTGAGCACGGTGGTTAGGTTCATAAATGGGCATGGTGAAAGCTGTTGCCTTGTCAGTGCGAGACCCAGGGGTTTTACCAATCAAGGTGGTGAGAAAGTGTTGTGAGCATAGTTAAACCTCTTGATAGTTGCAGCCTTGATGGGTGCGTTTCCATGGCCGCTGTTGCTGAGCAATCAAGCTTCTAATACTTGATGTGGATTGGATGGCACCATGATATGGCCATCCCATTGGGGAGCCTAATCCTGTGGACTAGCTCAACAACTCACTTTCCAAATGAAAATGAAACAGCTGAAACAGGTTCCTACACACTGTAGTAGCCTGTGGCTGATGTTTTATTAACTGTGTGTAAAAGTTTGATTATAGTAGTTTGGTCATAGTATTACAGATAACAACAGTATAAATGATGTATAAATGACCATCCCACCCTTAGAAGTGGGTGCAGGAAAGACTTATGCAAAAAGATTAGGCCTATCACAAGGCTCTGAAAACGTGGGAATGGAGCCTTGATCCCCTCCAGATGAGTGTTATTGGGTTGAGTTGAGCTGCCAGTAATCTCCCGCTGGCTTCTCTCCCTCAGCCCCGTCCTCAGTTGGTGCTAGCTGAACTACAGGGGGATAACATGAGCTGGATGGTTATGGTGCAAGGGCAGTCTGTTTATCATTGAATTGTTATTGTCAGCTGAATAGGTTACCTGGGGTACACGGGACTGAATTTCCTTGAGTTTCCTTGACCACTGAAAGGGGAGAGTGAGAGGGGAGGGAGGGGGAGGCCAAGAGCAGAGC
>CABFOQ010024208.1:0-10305 GCA_900660455.1 Gephyroberyx darwinii
ATTAGATCAACTTTATTGTCATTGCACAGAGTACAAGTACTGAGACAACGAAATGCAGTTTGGCATCTAACCAGAAGTGCAAATAGCAGTAAGGTGCAGAGTATGTACATATGTATAGTGTTAATATAAATAGTAAATATTAAATAAACAGTAAGGGATAGATATGAATATGCTATATATATATAGATATATACAGTATGCACAATATTGATAGCATATAGTGCAGGTGTCAGGGGGCTGGGAGGTGTCCAGGGGGGAGGGGGGTGGTGCCGAGTTCAGCAAGGTGACAGCCTGCTCGTCCTGGAACAGAGAGACCTGTAGCGCCTCCCAGAGGGGAGGTGGGCAGTCTGTGGCTGGGGTGAGAGGTGTCCTTGACGATGCTGCGTGCCCTTCACAGACACCGCTTGTGCAAATATAACAATAATAATAATAATATACAGTATGTATCATTACTAATGCTTTGAAATACCTACTATGTGTGTTTTTGAACATGTGTGTTTGGATTAATGAATGTAAAGGTTTGCCTGTTCACTGCAGGTGAAAGTGGAAAGTGGAAGGTTATCTTAAAGCTTTGCTCTAAAGAATCTCATTTACGTTTTTTCTTAGGAAGCAAAATGAGAAGAAAATTAAGAAAATACTTTGGAACTACTTCGATGAATATCAATTTCCTTAACTTTTTACAAAAAGTCACAAAAAATATAGCACTTAGGAAGATTTTTTCCTAAAAAGGTTTTGTGAATCTGGCTCCAGGTGACCTCACCCAAAGTCCTAGGAGGCTGTCGTGGAAATTTGTCAAAGAACTCAATTGCCACTGAACGTTGTTCAAGCAGAGTGATCATTTAATCATGTTGCAGCATGGAGAGAAATCAGCACACAGCTCAAACAGCATTCAAGCATTTCTCTGTCCCTCCAAGAGTGAGCAGGATCTTTATACCTACAAGTTACACAAGCCACTAGCATAGACAAAACATTGTTGGGAGACAAATCACTTGGAGTGCTAGGCTTTTCCTGTATCCTGGGAACAAGCATACTGCGTGCATACCGATGCTGGGAACTTTACATGAATCAAATACAGCATGGCATATATGTACTGCAACTTCTACTACTGTTAATACATATGTGTACTACTCATGTCATACAGTATATTAAAGTTTTCTTCCACAAGGCCATGGTCATTTATGGTCTTAACCGACAAAGTATTTAGTGCTTGCTGTAGCCTCAGTGCTGGCTTTAGGCTTCCCACTAGTGGTGGTAATGAGTTATTGCAGCTTCTACTGTATTTCCACACTGTTTGCTGTTCGCAAAGGAATGACTTGAAAGCTGATTTTGTGTGTGCAAGCCAAAAATACTTTTAGTTAAATGCCATTACAATGAAAAATAAAATATAAACACAGCACACATGAACACAAATGTTGCAATATGGATTGAGATTAGTACATTTATAGTTTAGCACTATTGTATAGAATCCATTTGGTGCTGACCGATGATCAGCCTCCAGTCACGCTCAGTGGTCGAAGTAGCAGTAAAAAGTAGTTTCCTTAAGTAAAAGTATAAATACCCTGATAGTATAGTACTCTTGTAAATGTGTAATAGTTTTATAATATACACATATAGACATAAGTATCTGCTAGTAAATGCACTTAAGTATTTAAAGTAAAAGTACACATTCAAAATATTTTTATATTTAAGAGGTGGAGAGTGCTGGCCCATTTATGCTGACTCTGATCCCTTCCATATACAATTGGCTGGCTCAGACTTTGAAATTGTGCCATTTTCATAAGTCCATGTTTTGTATGGGAAGCTTTTCATTCAACGCAAATTTTTGTTTTGAAATAAAGTCTCATAGTCCCTCTTCATCATAACAGCCATGTGATGTTGTTGCTTGATTCTCACTCTTTAGCCTCCAACCCAGGAGCCCAGTATCAATGTCATTATGATGTTCCTGTGGAAATAAGATAATTCAAGCAAATATCATGTGTCTCACCATGGTCTGGTGTGTTCACTGCTGCATCATTGAAAGACTGCAGGTTAGACAAAAACAGTTAGACAAAAAACATCAGAAAGGTCATTTAGTGAAACATGATTTGGGTTGTGGTTGCGGTTTAATAGTTCCTCCTTTATTTGTACAGTATATCTCATATTTTCTGGACTAGTTCTGTGGACTTTTACTGCCAGTGCAACAAAGGCAGACAATGTAATTCATTTAACTCTGGCTGAAGTCTATCTGTGTATTTTTCTTCTCCAGATTTCTTTATTGTCTCCTGAGAAAGATATATTAACTGGTGTAGTTAATATAGATGACTGACAGAGTTTAAATTGCCCACAAGATGGCAACAGATACGAGGCAGAGGCAGCAGAAGATGGTCATGTTATGTGTCTAATGCCAGCATTGATTTAAAATGATGCTAATTACTCCCAAAGCAGATTAGATTCCTCCTGAGGGGCAAAACAACATTTTTAGCAATACTCTTAGATCCTGGTACAGATAAAAACTTTGAGGCATTCATGGCACATCAGTTGATGGAGAGCAAGCATCTGTACTTCAGGTGAGATACTGTAGAACTCTATGGGAAAACTAGTGAAGAGAAAAAACCTGCTCAAGTCATTCATCTAGAACCAAGTTTCAATATCTATAGCAGGAGCACAATGCTTGGAAGTTGGTTTGACAACTCACTTATTTACTGTTCTTGCACTAATTTACCCCAGTCACACTGCTTCAGTGTAATTTAGAGCATAGCCTAGTCACAGCTGAATCAATGTTGTGAACAGCTGAGTCCAGTGTTTATAGGATATTCCAGCAATCACTGGATACAAAGGCTTTCCCAAGGGTATGCAAGTCATCAGCTATAGTGCCAATACACCAAAAACCCAGCTGGATGAGTATAATGACTTCTGGCCTGTAGCCCCAATGCCCAAGTGTTCACAGCATTATTGGTGATTTAAAGTATGAAAACATCAAAGTACACTGACACTTCACCTACAGGGCACAGCGTGGTGTGGAGGATGTAGCAGTTGTAAAATCAGGTTTACAGGCACCTTGAGAAAGCTAGTGCTTGTGCAGAAATTGTCTTCACTTACAAGTTTACATTACCAAACAGCTTAATATTGTGGTTAAGAAACTACAGGATATAAGGGTTAATAATACACTAAAGCTGTTGATCAAGAATGGCCTGCCTAATCGAGTGCAGTATGCCCAGTCAGGCCTCCTACATCACAACAGATATTCAGGTCCTCTAGGGATGCTGCATTTCACACTCTATTCAAACATCTGTATGAGCAATCAAGAAAACTGGTCACTCATCAAGTTTGCAGATGATGCAGTCCTGGTTAGAAAGAACAAGGGAGACTCTTTTTAGTTCTATTAGCCCTTGCGGGATAAGCAATCACAGTATTCAGGGGTCGCTTAAGTCACCATGAGGTGGCGGTGCTCTTTCAAAATAGTGTCCATGTGGGTTAGAGTTTTGGCATATCAAACTTTTGCTTTTCCCAACGGTTAACATCCAGTGAACCATTATCATTTGACACAAAATATTGACTTTATGTCAAATTATTTTAGTGATTTTATTACGAGCTAAAGTCATTTACAAGCTTCTGCCAAAAAAACAGTTCAGCAGAACTGTAACCATAGTGACAGAGGAGACCATCAGAAATAAAATTGGTAAAAACTTTGACTGCAGTAACCAAGGAGGAATGTCTTTTTGCCTCAACAAAGTCAAGCAAATCTCTTGGCCTCAGAATGATATGACTAGATGTGAAACAGTGGTCTGTTGTTATTCAGAAATAACATACCTGAGAATGGGTTTATTGGCCAATCAGAAGTGAGTGCAGGAGGTGTGACACCAACAAATTCATAGTACAGCCATTTTACAAGAGTTTCATTCAAAGTGTTTTAACATTTACTGGGATGGAGCACTGTCTGTAGAATGTCTCTCTCAGCTATTCCCAACAATACCCACCACTGTGTACATCACGCACTGTATCTGTGTAAGAAAATCACAACTGACCCATCACACCTCCTATAGAGAGGTGTCATCCTATCCTGAGGCCACCATTACCTCATAAAATAAAAATAAAGTGATTTTCCATCTCATTCACCCCAGTTTGCATTCAACTGTTGAATTCTCTTTGAGATGTCATTATGCCCTTCAATGGTTGAGATTTCCGGTTGAACTTCTGTATAATTCATGAAGTAATAAATATTTTCTGTTCTCCTATTCTATTCTATACACATAGAAAGGTACATCAGAAATGCATGCAAAAAGGGAGATGTCCTGTTAAGTGTCCTTAGTTTTGACCTCAGTCAGATACCTATTGCCATCTTGTGTGTAGAATGATGTTTATAGTGTTGTAAATATGGGGAACTGTAAATGGAATACACAACTTTTATAATAAAAAAAAATGTAATATTAAATATTTATAATATTTCCCATTGGAACATTTTGAAAACATTTTGCTTGCCTCCATCCATTGAAGGCTGGACCACAGGGTCAGCTACAGAACAGTTTCCCTGGAGCTGATTGGTTTTACGAGGGTAAACCACTGACCTTTCCCTTTTAAAAGACAAACATGCTGCTATTGATTGTTGAATGTTTTATTCCCAAAACCTCTAGTCAAGCCCAAAATTATACTTTTTGGTTTCAGCAAACAAAACTGAAGGCATGTCATAAAAGAGGCCTCTTGTCCCTCCAAATACTCTGAGATACTCTGAGATTTCTGGCTTTCAAAACTTTCTGGCAAAACATTGTGTCAAAAAGGTTTTATTCCTTGGTTAGTGCAGACTAAGACCCTGCTAACCAAGGTCAGAAATGTATGATTCTTCCAATTGTACTTGAAACATTGAACATGAAACATTTGATGGCTGGTTAGAAGCTTAATGGCAGTTTTACAGGATTTAGTTATGTTTCTATGGTTACAGTTCTGCTACAGTGTAGCCATGGATGCTAGCTACAGACGTTTCTATGGTTACAGTTCTGCTACAATGTAGCCGATGCTAGCTATGGTTGCAGGCTATGTGTGTGTGTATGTGTGCGTGTGTGTGTGTGTGTGTGTGTGTGCGTGTGTGTGGGTGTGTGTGTGTTTCAAATTAACACCTCCAGGACTCCAGTCCATGACTTTTCCTTGAATGGTCTTTTTTGGCATTATAAGATAATAAGACAAATCCTGATTAAAATAAGCTATATGTAGTTATGCTGATTTCAATCAATGATTTATGATTGATTTATTCATGTTCATATATGAGTTTTGTTCTGATAAGTCTATCTAAGTTATTAAGTTACCCCTAATTTGCCAATCACTATCGCCAGCAAGATGCATACATCAATAAGATTTTTACCTATGAGATTAAATGTGGCCTGCATATGCCATGCAATTTAAAACTGAACACATATCAGCTTTTTGTTGGGTATTGTTTGTTCTCATGATGCAAAGTGAAATGACCTAGGAGTCCTTTCCAACAATTAAGGTACAAAATGTTTCCTGTATCCCTCAATACCTTTAAGCAAATAATTAAGGGATTTAACAACAAAATGTATGTTTTTACAGGAAGGTTGCTTGTATGTCTGGCTCTACCCTCACAAGAATGAATGGTGTTCTATTAAATTGTGCTTAAAATGTCTGTCTTGGATAAAATTAAGGGTGTGGATTCACATGTTCCCTAAATTGCTTTTCACCAATTAAATCATTTAACATCAACATGAAATATACTGTATATGTTTGAGGAAGGCTGCGTAGGCCTGCGGGTTGGCCTAGCGGTTAATGAGGCCAACCCATCACTGGAGGGTCATCGGTTCGATCCCCAGCACCACCTGGAGGGTGTATTCCAGGTGAGCTGGTGATTGAAAAAGTTATTAGTGTCACAGCTACAGTACCCAATACTGCCGAAGTGTCCTCGAGCAAGGCACCTTAACCCCCCCCCAAAAAAAACTGCTCCAGGCGTGCTGTTCAATGGCTGCCCTCTGACTTGAAAATGCATGTGCATGTGTGTGGGGTGAGGGTTAGGGTTAGTTGTGTGTATATCTAGTCAGGGGTGTGCAGAAAAATAATTTCACTGAATGTATGTGTATGTGACGATTAAAGTTCATTCATGAACATGTTTCTCTCTAGATGTAGCAATCTACCCTTGGGCTTATTATTTTAAAGGTAGGATTTTGAATTAAGGGAAGCTTATCATGTTTGTCTTCTGAATCATAGCCAGCTTTCCCTATATGCTCATTACATAATTGCCTAGGGCCCCGCACATCTGATTTTTTTCTGTCCTTGAAGAAACAAAAAATGTATATTTTCTCATTGGCTACATTATTTGCCAGTAAAAATAATGACAATCAATGGTTGTAAACGTAAAGCCAGGTAATGGCTCTGAGCCAGGGGACACCCCCATGTCGTTAGTGCGTTACCTTTGTTATCTTTGTTAAGTTTAATAAGCCAATCTCCATCCTGGATTCGTTTTGGCCAAAACTAAAAGGAGACATCACACACCACACAAAGATGGATTAAAGTTGGGGTGAATTGGGCCAGCAGCAGAGAAACCAGCACCCAAGAGCTAACTGGCGCCAACTAGGCTTGGTAACTAACCCTAACTCTAACCCTACCACTGCCAGCTACTCAGAATGTGGGAGACCACAAGTGTACCGCATCAGCAATCACCCACTTACCTGCCAACAGCCAGAAGAAAACGACACAGCTCTCCAGAGACGGGCGGAGAGGAAGGTGGTCGCAAGTGTAGCGTGCAAACAAAATCTTTGGTATGGTGAGGAGCTGAGAGTGAGAACAAGTGGAGAAGAGTTTGTAGATTTGACTGTGCTGTGCTTGACCACCCCGCTATACTGATCGAACCTGTCTGAGTGTAACCCTGACCCCACTACAGTGATATGACAACGGCTTGGAACGTCTCCCTAGGTCCCGTCTGGCAACCTGCCTCTACTCTCGGGATCCCCACAGAAACCGGAGCTGAACCTGTCCTGTCTCTCTCTGTCCCTCACTCCCTCGCCTCCTGTTGCTTTCCCGTTGCTGTTTCACCGTGGCTCTGTGGCTGGTTTTTCATACCATACCTTATCTTCAGATGGCTTACCACAACGTTTACATTCAATAACTTTTTATTCGGTTATATTTTTTTAGTAACAAGCCCAACACTGTTTATCATTCTTTCAATGCCATACGTGTACACATGGTCTTTATTACAGGATGGTGGTGGGGGGCCCCAAAGAAAATCTTGCCTAGGGCCCCCTGGAGTCTAGAGCCGGCCCTGTTCTGAATTTACAAATTACACCCACATTTACAAGTTTTTTTTATTTTATTTAAGTCATTTTTATATTTGATTTTGATTAAGGGGTTGTAGATGATCCAGGCGTAATTCAGTTATTTTAAATATTTGATCATATTTGAAGAATATGAATCAAGAATCAAGGGATTTCTGTTATAACTTCATGGCTATAAAGGGAGGAAGAAACACTTGAATCAAATTAAATTTCAATTAAATTAAATTAAATTTTATGTCTTGTAGTAAATGTTTAGAATTTCTCTCCTACAATTATTTGTGGCATAGCAGCGTGCACAAAAACTCAGGAGAACGAAAAAAGGGAAGGAGAACTTTTTTAGTGACCTTAATGATCTGTTGTCCATTGCACATACACATAGCAGTGCACATGTTAATCACCTAGCTAGTAACATGCCTTGCTCAAGTGTAATGTGGGTGGGTAATAATACAAGTCCTTTTACCCTAAATGCTCTATACAGAAACAGTCTTGTTCCAGGTCTTGTTCCAGTCCGGAGCAGGTCTTGTTGTCTCCAGGGTGTTTCCCCTCTGGGTCTGTCAAGCCTACAGATTAGGGTATCCTCTCTTTTATTTCTCTCCATAAGCTTTGCCTTGGTCACCAGTTCCCCTATACCCAGTGATGTAGGGAAGGAAATAAACAGGGGGGTAAACCATGACCTCTAGTCGGTGATTATAAGGCAATCAAGCACAAATAAAAACAATATATACATATTTTCAGACATTTTTATTGTTTTCTCCAATAAAAGACCATATCCTCATGTAACTCACATCACTTTGATACCACTTACATTGATGTGTGCTATGATTTACCTCAGAGAGATTTATGTAAGGCTAAAAAGCTGGCTTAACTGACTTTAGGTGGGTTTATCCTCCACTACATCTCTACAGCCTATAACCACCCAGACTGCAACAAAACCAACAAGCCACTAAACAGACCTCAAGGATTGAATGTGTTTTCATTTTCAACTACTGGATCACGAGTGACAGCAATATTGCAAACTATCAGGATTTTGGGGGGCGAAATTGTCATGTATCTCGCACTCTAAGATGCGCAGTCAGTGGGAGCAGCCGTGCGTGTTTGTGGACGTCTCCTCCCCTGTTTCTGCAGTGTTACTGCTTTTCCTTCTCGCTCATCGCTCCTTGTGCCAATGCTGCCCACCGCAAGAGTAAGACAAGGCTTCAATTTGCATAACACCAGACTTCTCTTTCTTGTCTGCCACATTCCCTTTGCTTGATATCCATCTTGTCCTGATCCGTGTACTGTGTACTGTTTGCGTCCTCTCAGTCTTTCACCATCCATTCACGCCTACTCTCATGTGCAGTCTTGTTTGGTTCTTTGCGTTATCCAGCTCTGAGAAAAAGAAAAGGATCTTTTTTTGTCATTCAGAATTTCTTTTCGGATAAACACCCTCAAATGCTATTATAAATTGACTATTTTGGGGGGAATTTACGACTGATACAAGCGGGACGATTGAGGACAGAGTCAATAATTTAATTTATTATTTTACGCATCAACAATCGCACGTAGCCTGGAGAGCATAAAGCTGAGAACGCATTTCAATTTTTTTCTTTGAAAATTATTTACCTGTACTGAAGGTGTCGAATAAGAGTCATGTATTAAGAAGAACTAATCCGATAGTGTTAAGTTTGCTGAGGTAGGCTACCTGTCAGGGGGGGAAAAATCGCGGAGAGGCACCATGGAAAGCTACGCGTCATCTCCAACAAGACAGCAGCGCAACAAGCCAACACCATTGCATTAGCCTGCTGTGTGTTTGGCAGAGTAGGGTGGTTGAAGAACAATGTCCAGCCGAGATAGGGCATTACGTGAGTATTTGTTGCGCATCAGCCTACTGTAGTAGCCCTTATGCACAACTTACTGTTTGGGATAAAGGGCTTTCTTTTCTTGCAGCTGTAATTTCCAGTAGTCTCAGAAATGAACAGTGTCTTGTTTATTTTTCAGTAAGAATTTTATTTTCATTTATTTTTTTAAAGTGTGTCTCCAGCCTACACCAGTAATATCCGATTTGTGTTCTTGGTCCAGATGGTATATTTGCTGGCCTGTAGGGCTGGCTTTTAGTAAGTGTTTAAAATTGTCTTCATCTAGAAACCATTCCAGTCAGTTTTCATGGTGATGATGGAAGTCTCTATACAACCCAGTATAGTAAGGAAACCTGTCTTTCCTCAGACCAATATGAAAGATAAGTTCATCTCCTAAGGCCACAAGTTCCACACTGAGACGACTCACTCATAACTACGCCCAGGTGAGTATTGCAGTTTCTTATAATACTAAAAATGGTATTTTCTGTTTAACATGCCTGTTTATGTTTTTCTGCATAACCCAGCATGCAGAGCTCAACCGCTCATAACTGCATTCAGTAGCAGCACCTGCTCTGTTCCATCTTTGTTTATAGATTGTATTGATTGTAGTGTTTTCCTACTAGACAGGATCAAATCATGGATGTTTACTTCTGAAATCATTTCAAACTATTCTGAATTAACTAAATGTATTTACATTTTTTGTTGTATTGCTGTCAGGTTTTGGCTTTGTTTTGAGTTTTCATCAGTAAACATGATTCTCACCATGATAGTAGAAAATGGCATTTACAGTTCAAATACAAAATGAGATATCCACCACTTGAAATAACCCCACACCTTCTCTTAGTGCTGGCATGACTCATTATGGAAAATTAGTTATTGGTCAACCCGAGACCTTCGCTTAACACTGTTGAGGGTGAAATTATTATTATTTATGAAAAATTATTTATGACAAATTAATTTCAGGTCAGTTATTTTTCAATGGATTTAGATAATTTTGGAATTAAATGAGGAACTGTATGAACTGGAAAAGTGCCATTACATGTTACAGTTCTTGTCAATGTCAATGACTGATGGTGAGGGAATGAAAAGGATGAAAAAAATATGGCGATTTAAGATGGTTAACTGATATAAAGTGCATATTATCCTCATCTTCTTTATAGTATTGTCTTAATCTTTGTGTTGATGGTAGAAGAGTTTTATTGGTTATACAGTTCAAG
>CABFOQ010024208.1:20065-55488 GCA_900660455.1 Gephyroberyx darwinii
GGGGGAGGGAAAAAAAAAAAAAAAAAAAAAAAGGAGAGGGGGGGTTTAACCAAAGCACTGTAAATTTTCTGCAGTCTATTGGGTCAGAGATTATGCCCCTCTCAGCTGCAGTTTTAGGGATGGTAACCAGAAATTGATCGTGGGACCACAGACTATACAGTGCTTCACATGTTTGTGTATAGATACAATACAAGGAATGTTAGCATGGCCTTATAGAGAAATGTATCCCAGTAACTGAGCCTATGTGTGGATGAGATAGAGATGGAGATGTCAATTTGACTGTGCCTGTTGTAATGAGGGTTTCGACCAACCTGCAAAGGTAGTGGGCATGTACATAACGCTAGTGTTACTTGGATACATAAGTGAGGATTTAAGATAGACCTAATATTAAATTAGCTACCAATTACAGGAACAAGAACTACAATGACTGCTTGAATTTAGCATTGAAGTTAGCTTGCTAGCTTACTAGCTAGTTTGCTACTAGCTAGCTATCGAGGCTAGATTCCAGATAGTGGGCCAAATATTTCAATTTATATTCCTCCAGGTTTTTGAGATCCATTGGTTTCTAATACGTTTTTCAGTGGGGAATCTGTGAAATGATAAATGTTTGTCCGATTCCTGATTTTTGTATGATGTTTATCTTTGGGCAACATTGGGCTGTACTAGAAACTACTGTAGTTACTCTAGGTAGTAACTCTAGTTACTCTAGCTAGTTTCTCACCCCGACTGTGATGCAAGTTCAAAATCTTCTGTCAATCCACCGTGGGAATAAGAGTCATAGCAAGTGAATCATATTTTATTTTCAGGTCCTTACATGATGTTTCAAAATAAACTTTCCACAGTCAATCTTTTAAAAATAAACTTAAAAGATCCTTTTATTGTCCTTTTCCATTGTAGGAACTGTAATGCAGTGCTCTTTTCTCCCATTGGCTTGACTTTCTCGAGCATTTCGCACTCAATGGTGTATCATTCATATTTAAAAAAACCTTTTCTTCTGACAGTAAAAGCACTGCCTGCCTGTGTCCAATCCTGTGGGTATGTGTGTGGACAGAAATAGACAGCCACCCACATATCATTAGGGAGATGGAGGGAGAGAGAAAGACTCAATGTGACAGTGTAGGAGAATGTATCGGGCTGAGGCAAACATGTCGGTCACAACGAGACACCACAGACACACGTGCCGTTTTAATTGTGCAACATTGTATTCCTAAGTAAACCTCAGTTTGTTTCAACCTGCTTGGGATGGGTGGGGCTTGCCACAAAGAACAATATAATGAGTTAATTATCTGTGAATCGACAATTTATTTGACCCCTTCTGAATGATCTTGATGTGGGTGGGAGGCGTGTAAGCTATTTCATGTGATTTCTCTAGTGCTCTGGTTGAAGGTTTCAGTGCGGACGGAGCCCTCTTGTGGGGTGTGGAGCAACACATTGTTCTGCAGGCTCGCTCTCTCTACTGTTATTGCTCTTGTTCTGTTATTGATACGCTGAGTGAGAAGAGGCAAAGCTGCCACATCCTGTTATGTAAGAAGTCTGTTTCATGATTCATTTTGTTATCATGCTCATATAGGTAGACTGTTACTTGGCTACAGTATTTTTTATTAGGATATAAATAAAATGGCACTGGCTTGTTGGTTCCAATTTTGTGAAGAGGAAATAACTATGTTGCACCATGCCACAACAACTGTGGGTTAACTAATGTTGACAGGGCTAATAAAAAACTGGCAGTCAGCAAACATACTTTCAGCCCCTTAAATCATGGTCACACACACACACACACACACACACACACTTTCAATTCCATGACACAAATAAACAATTCAGTTAATTTAGTCCACCATCACTCATCACTTACTTCATTTGACCCTTCTGCCTTTAGGAAGCTGTTGGATGTGAAGATCATTGATGATGAGGAGTATGAGAAGAACAAGACCTTCACCCTTGTGCTGGAGGAGCCTATTCTGCTGGAGGTGGGACAGAAACACGGTGAGTGAACGAGTCACACTCAGCAGTAATGTGATTTTTTTTCATTACATTATGGTACGAAGAAACCACAAATTTGCACTGGAATTATCTTTGTATTCACTCTGACTCATGTTGGATTTACATGTTTAGTATAGAGCTGGCTCCTTGGTTTGAAAAGAAGAATTGATATCCGGTGATATAAATGTCCTCTGATCTCTGAGGTAATTCCAAGGTTGGTGAGATTCATAACTAAGTCTCTCTCCAGTAAGTGGAAAGACTCTGAATGTATAATATGGACCAAATATGTCCCTTCAGTGCTTTTCATGGACAGCTTTTATCCTTGAGGTGTCAAGTTGTTGTGCATTAATTGTTATTTATGATTAGTATATTTCTCCACATATTTCATAAAATTGCACACATTCACTATGATTTCCTTTAGACAGACATACTGCAATGTCTTCCATGTGTTTGAATTATTTTTTGAAAAATGTGGCAACATTGCAAAAGAAAAAATGATGATTTATCATATGATTTGGTCCAAATGAGGTATTCTGTCTATCCACCTAACGATGTTGTTATAATCAGTATTTGTACATGGCCGTATAGAATAATTTCAGCTTTATTAATAATTGTGGTCCATACAAATGTGCGCATCCTTTGCCCCAGGAGACTCCAATGATAACAAGACAGTGGTGGGGCTGGAGGATGTCGCAAAAATGGGCTGTCCTTGCCTCGGGGAGCACACCAAGCAGGAGGTGGTCATTGAGGAGTCCTATGAATTCAAGGTAACTCACCTCAGTGCCACCTTCCCCACTGATTTTTTTAATTTATTGACACTTTATTTGTCCCACTCGCTCTCCTACTGAAGACACAGCGGCTCTTTGGATTCAGGAGAGACCGGAACATATGGACACCCTTACAGTACAGTAGAGACAGTATGTACACAAACGGACCAAGATGTGTAAGGGTGTCTAATTCTTCTCAGCATTGAGTTTGAGTCCGCCCTGACCCCTCTAAGCCAACTGTTTTGACTTGATTCTGTTTTTGGACTACTACTACTCAACGACACCAGCTGTCGTCATGTTACTTTTGCTTTCTTTGTTGTGTGTAACTGCGTGGCTGTCTGCAGAACACAGTGGACAAGCTGATCAAGAAGACTAACCTTGCTCTGGTGGTGGGGAGCAGCAGCTGGAGAGAGCAGTTTGTTAGTGCTGTCACTGTCAGTGCAGGTGAGTCCCACGATCCTGAAAATGCCGACTAGACCTGTGGAAGATACAGCCTGCACCAGCTGCTTCTGGCCAGTCTGACAGTTGTGCTGAAATATCTTTTCACAAATGCAATGCAGTTTCACAGCACTGCATTAAAAAAAAAGCCCCATGTTAACAGATAATTAACTTATTTTGGGGGGACCCTCCGGTAGGCTTCACTGCTACAATGCTCGCTAGCTTGTAAGTGAACTTCATTAAGAAAACAAAGTCTATTTTTATGTCTGTTGGCAACGCCGCACTTTAGCGTAGCGTATTAAAAATGCATGAGGTGGTGAATTCTTCATGTGGCCCACCATAAAAACTAATTGGCCACCCCGGCCTGGACAATTAAGTGGATCTGAAGAACTTGTGTAGGTGTAAGCAGTATGAGGAGACCTTTTTTTTGTATCTTGCCCTTTTAAAAGCCATTCATTTGCCTCCCTGAACCTCTTAGATCTGCACAAGAGCCCAGGGCATTTGGGCAAACAGCTGAATTGCATACCAGGGATGTGTATTTTTTTCAGTGCCCTCTCCCCTCTCTCTTTTCCTCTCTCTGGTCGAGCTCATTTCATTTTGCATGCCCATATTCAAACAGAAAGTAAGCCTCTACATCCTATCCTATATCCCAGTCGCTGAGTCACAGCCAGAAGTGACAGAAAAATGTGTTCCATAGTTACAGATTTAGCGCAATCCTTTGAAAAGTTTAGCTGTCACAGGTTTTATGAACCTCAAAAAAATAACGTCGCCTGTGTGTATGTCTTTTTCTCTTCCTTTGCCAGGCGATGACGATGAGGAGGAGAGCGGGGAGGAACGTTTGCCGTCTTGCTTTGATTACATTATGCACTTCCTGACAGTGTTCTGGAAGGTTCTGTTCGCTTTTGTCCCGCCCACCGAATACTGGAACGGCTGGGCCTGCTTTTTTGTGTCCATTTCCCTCATTGGTGTCCTGACAGCTGTGACCGGTGACTTAGCCTCTCATTTCGGCTGCACGGTCGGTCTCAAAGACTCAGTCACTGCTGTGGTGTTTGTGGCCCTCGGCACTTCTGTTCCAGGTGGGTGCCTGGCCGTCTATCAGCTAGTTCTCTTTATAATCACATTGTTTCGTCTTGTCTTACCTCTGAAGTTGCCTCTGTAGTAGCAGTTGTGGTGGTTGACATGCCTGCTTGGGGATAGTTTGTACCCTTTGCCTCATGCTGTGCTGCCTGATTCTTTTTCTCCACAGCTGTTGTGCTTACCGTAAAGAAAAGGTTTTCTTTGTTACTCGCTGTCGGTTGCCTAATTGTAGTCTTATTTCAGTATTCAGTATTTAGGGTTTTTTGCCATAGAGAAACACAGATGTGACTCTTTTTCAATGTACGCCGATAAGCTTTTGAAATATGTCAGTCACGTGAGGCCTGGACAGTTTAGGATTCTGTATTCTGCCCAGTTTGCCACATATGGCGAGGAGATTCCCCTTTGAAGATTATTTTCTTGGCATTTTGCCTTTATTAGATAGTTCAAAGTGGAGGGAGACAGGAGAAATAGGGGGAGTACATGCAACAAAGGTCCTGGGCCTTAGCATGTTACATGGTACGCTCCTTAGCCAACTGAACCACCAGGACGCCCCGTGAGGAGGTTTCTGTACGCACCACTCTCCTGTAGGCTGGTAAAACTCTCCCCTTGGGTGATGTAAGAAGGGTTATGCTGGGATTTGGCACCATAAAATTGTTGGAAGACAGTACAGAGGCAGTTACAGTAACCTCATCTTTCTAAGAACTAATGGGATAATGGATATTGGATATTGGGTAGTAGTCATAGTAGTAAATGACCTTAGATAAAATCATTTTGGCGAGCAGAGAGGTTTTGCAACATTGTTTTCTTTCTACGTTTGTCGGGGTCGAGTCTACTAATGCAGAAGTGACTGTGTGGTGGTGGGATTTGCTGAGGAGAATATTGGCTGCGCTGGTTTACTGTGTAAGAGATGCTCAGAGCTAGACAACTTTATCTTTATCTTCAAATATTAAAAACATCCCTTTTGAAATGTTTATTTTACCAAGACCTTAAGGGCATTCTTTTGAAAAACGAAACACTTGTTATATCCCAATAAGAGGGATTTGCAAAACCACAATAGCGTGGTTGGGACAGGATGTGCTAACCGTATATGCTGGAAGGGGCAGGACGTATGACTCATTACATTACTGTTCCTCTTGTTTGCCTCATGCTTCCCTCATAGTGTTCTCTATATTATTGCAGACACATTTGCTAGTAAAGTGGCTGCCATCCAGGACCAATACGCTGATGCCTCTATCGGGAATGTGACGGGCAGTAATGCGGTGAACGTATTCCTGGGAATCGGCGTGGCGTGGACCATCGCATCCGTATACTGGAGGAGCAAGGGGAAGACGTTCCACGTGTCGCCGGGCTCACTGGCTTTCTCAGTCACCCTCTACACTATCATGGCGCTGATGGCAGTGGTGGTGCTGCTTTACCGCCGGCGTCCGAGCGTGTCAGGTGGGGAGCTGGGGGGCCCACGGACAGCCAAGCTCCTCACCCTCCTGCTGTTCCTCTCCCTCTGGTTCATCTACATCCTGTTGTCCTCGCTGGAGGCCTACTGCCACGTGCCTGGCTTCTGAGGAAGAGCGAAACAAAGAGAGAGAAAGAGACAGCTCCTCTCCTTGTTTTTACAGTCTATTAAGCTCATTTTCTCTCTGTTTTTGTCTACTTACATGAGCGTTTATAAATATTTGTATCATTATTTAGTATTGATACCGCACAATATCTGATTGACTTTGGTACTTGGGACTTTTGAGCTTTGCTACCACCCACTATGCTATGAAAGATAGCTTTAGCCACTGGAATTGAACTTGGACCACTTCCTAGGTGATATTTAGGACTGGACTCTCTGGCAAACCGTAATCTAATCTGTCAGCATAATCCAGTGGGAGAAGTTGTGACCCTTAAGCTCCTCTCCGAATACTCTTTTTCGATTAACACGCTATCTTCACCCCTGAGCTCTCTTTGCACATCCAGCCTCTTATCACTTGGCTAACATAACACATAATCCCAAACCTCCAGTATCCAGCCCCCTCTCTGTAGTGTCAGATTCAGGCGGTTTATAACCATGTCTTGTAATTTGAAGGGCGTTATGAAATGGAAAGTGCATGGTGCGGCATTACACTTAGCCAACATTTATACAAAAAGAATCACATTGTCCAGGCAAGAGTGATCAGTAAAAATATTTGTGTTAACATGACTTATATTGATATTTATTAATCTCTTGGTTATTCATTGTATATCATGTAAAAATGAACATGTGTCTGTGTGTGAGAGAGTTCTGTGAGAGAGTAGGTGTTGTTTCATTTTGCACGTAGTGGATTAAGAACTTTGTGGTAATATATTTTAAAGTACTGGATGTTATATTTTAATATGGCTATTAATGCATTATTGTACATGTAATCACAGCTAAGCACATATAAGTCTATCACTGCCTGGTGCCCTGTCCCACAAGGTCAGTTACTCTCATCAGTACCTTGCAGGATGCTCTCCAGGGTGCTCTCCAGGGTGCTCTCCAGGGTGCTCTCCAGGGTGCTCAAATGCCTTTTAATACCAGGTACTACAACTTATATCATTCTACAGCAGAGATCCTGCTTTAAATTGAACTATAAAATACAAATTCTCTGAGCATATTCATGATTTTTGTGTGAGTGTGTGTGTGTGTGTGTGTGTGCTTGTGTGTGTGTGTTCTGTCTTCGGCACTAAATGGTGAAAGGCATGGCTTTAGCTCATCATAAATGTGTTGCTTCAAAAAGGGCAAGGATGATTAAAAACGTCTACACTTCTGAGTAATGACATGAGAGGGACACCATTTTTCTTACCTTTCACTCTGAAGCTTTGAACATTTTTCAGCGACATGACTTACAAAGCACAGCAGAGAGCAAAGGACCTCTTTTCAAATGAAGAAAAGTTCAAGCACAAAGGATAAACCCTGATACAAGCGTACTGAAAGAGAAGACATTTATATCCTAAAGTGAGAGTGTCTCCTTGTGTCGCTCAGCAAGTGACATTAAGTTCTGTTTTTTTAATTTAATCTGTAGAGCCATATTTATTGTAACAGTATTACAGTAGAGGTATTCTTTATATGAACATTGCAGCTTTAGTTTTATTGATATGCACGTTTAATGTGTGAAAAGTGGAAATAAAAGTTGTATTTATTATGCTACCTTTAGAGGACTTTTGTCTTCATTCCACCATCAGACAAAACAGTGACATACATGAAAGAAAGTTATGTTTGAAGGGTGTCATCAAAGACCATGTCTACCAGAATACCAATACTTGGATCTTAAAGACGATACTGTGATTGAAATATGGATCATGTAAAAATCTTAATCAAATTATCTAACCTTGATTTAGGCAATAATCAGAATACTAATACTGCAAAGTTGTTGTTAGACACAGTAGTAATAGTTGTAACAGCATACGTCACTTAACTTACTATGTTTGTTTAAAGGCAGTACTGGATAAACTGTGGGAAGGTTACGTGGGAACAACAGCAATACCAGGAAACAATCCGACTGCAGTTCACCACAGGAGGCAAAAGATTGACTTTGCTTGTATGCTAGAGTGGAGGAGGCATGTGACAAGGTATTCAGTCAATATGCAATCTGCTATGGCTGTAAGTACCTTAATCAAAACATTCTCATAATTGAAGTAAGGCAATAACTAAATGTGAGCTGCTGCTGTTCATGTGCCGGTATGCACTTATGTCACTGAGTGAGTCGCTGCATAGTTTCACTCCTGTCACCAGGACAAATTCCTGTATGAAGTGATTTTTTTTTAAGCAAAGCATTATTGCAACTAGTGAAAACTCTGATGGACAGGCTTAGGGTACGGTATTTACTTGTTACCTAACCCTAACCCTATATTGCAGGACTCCATATGTCTCAGTCACTGTAATAATACTCCAATTATGACCAAATCAAAGTAACATAAGGTCCCATGGCCCATGTCTTATATCATAATTCCATCAATATCGCATGTAGATACAGTCATTGGGTTATTTTTACTACTACCATCTATATCTTATCTATAGCTTGAGTCTCAGCACTGGAAAAATTGTGACAATGTTACACAGAAGTTAGCAGAAGACATAGAAGCTATGAGGGAAATGACACTGGGGGGAAGCAGTAATCACAGTATGTAAGATTATACCCTTAAAAACCCTGGTGAAGGGCAATTTAAGTTCAATTCACGTGTCTCTAATTAAAAGGAGGTATGGGCAGGAGTTGTGTGAGTTGAACAGTGTAAGGGCATGGCTGCTAGCTAAACGCAGTATAGTAGTATAGGAGTATAGTATTTGAAGGGTTGTCAATTAAAAACAGCAGTGAGGAAGTATGATTATAGTCAAATTTACCTACTGTAGCTAACATTGTGAATTAATTAGTGTGTGTTTTTTTAAATCACTAACATAAGGCTGTACTAATACAATACATGGCTGTACTAATACAATACATGGCTGTACTAATACAATACATGGCTGTACTAATACAATACATGGCTGTACTAATACAATACATGTTTGTATACACATTACGTTGGAAATGATCCAGTGTTCCAGCAAGAGATATAAATAAAAAGTATGCCTCATCACAAGCTTTTACAGCGTGGAGAAAAATGATTTGCTCCATATTAAACAGGTTAATTAGAATTATTCTCATATTATTCTCATAGCCAAAGTAAGGACAATTTTTAAATCATTGTGTGAATGTAAACTTAGTCAGTGCACAATCAATTCCAGAGGAAGTGCTTGAAAAATAAACCATGCAGTCATTTTGATATTTAAGGTGTTGTAGTGTATTTAACAATACAACAAAAAACAAGATTCGCCAGTACAGGATTCCTCACACTGCTATACTGAACATTGGATACCGAGTTTAATACTGAATACATATCGATTACAGCTACCCAAAGGGCATATATGATTTCATAGTGTGTTATGGGCTGTTGTTTTTCTTTGTTGTGGGTGTTGCATGGTCAGTAACACTAACTCTATCCTTAGGTCTTCAGGTGGAGGACAATGGATTGATCATTTGTGTGTCCGTCCATCTGTAATGCGCAATATGTCAGACAAACTCACTACAAATCTCACTACTGTCAGATGCTTCATTCCCCCAAGTGACATTTTCCAAATTATACCAGTTGACACAAGGACGTTTTGATGCTGCTTGTTGTTTTTCATCTAAACTGTCTCTGACCAGGGGCATTATTATTTTTTATAGTAGCTGTTTGTCTTATCTCCCCAGACAGCAAACTTTTCAGAACTTTTCAACATTCAGGGATACTATAATTTGGTTTGGGGTCTCGGTGCAAAGAGCATTTCCTGCAATTCTTCACACAGTTTCTAATAAAAGAAAGTACTAGCAAAAGTCCCCTAAGTGATTGTGTTGTAATAGTGTGGGGTTCTCTAACAAGCATGATTTTGGTGTATAGGGCAAGATCAATGGTAATCATGGTTAACAATGTTTCTGAGTGATTATGGGCCATTTTTATGATGCCGACCCTCGCCTGTTAGAAGAGAAGAAAGATAGGTGAAAGGTGAAGAAAGCAGGAGGGAATACTTACTAAAACAACGCTGACAAAAACCCTAAGAAATCAAAAACCTACAGTCCCACCAAAAGTCAACAGATCTGCCTTAGGTTAGTAGCCCAACACTCAATGGACTGCCTCCTTTTTAGAGCTCACTTTGCCATGCATGTTCCCCCTTGTGTTTGCTTGGGTTTCCTCCGGGTACTCCGATTTCCTCCCACAGTACAAAGACATGGAAGTCAGATGGACTGAAGACCTGTGATGGATGCTGGGATAGGCTCTAGATGCCTGTGACCCTGAATGAGCAGGTAAAGAAAAAATAATAATTATATCATACTTTATTGACCTGCAGAGAAAGTCTCCTTTAAGCCCTTGAGCTAGTAGGAAACCAGTGTGATGCATTGCTCAAGGACTCTTCAACAGGGCAGATGGCTTGTTTCATAAAACCTACATCACAGATCTCACATTTCTTTATTTTATTCTGTCCTCATTTATCTGATATTCAGCACCGATCACACTTGGATTTGTCATTACGAGGCCCGTTTTGAACTCGAGCCACTTTAATAGGCTTACAAGAAGTGGAAATGAGACCTTCTGGGAGTGGATGAATCAGCTGTAACTTGACCGCAGATGGTGAGGTAACTTCCCAGGCTGCTTTACATATGAGAAGCATATTGCAACTCAACACTGCCCTCCCACTCCAGCAGCTCTAACATGGCGATGAAGGAGCAAACTGTGGGTATGAACTACTGGAAGGCTTTAATGTCTCCACTCACAATAAGATGAGATGAGATAATATAATATAATATAATATAATATAATATAATATAATATAATATAATACAGAGTTTATACTGGCTAAAACATTTTCGCTATGTTGGCTTTTGACACTTTTTACAGATGTTTGCAGCTACAGATTTAGACATTTACACTGCAAGAACATGCAATATATGCAGGTATGTGCAAATGTACATCATTGGTTATTGACGTTTTTGTGATTTGCAGAGTACAAATATTCAAATGTGTATCGTTAATTGTTCACATCATGAGATTTACAGACTGGTTACTGGACTTTTACAGCAGGTGCAAGTAACATGTACAGAAATATCGCTTTATTATCCCTTTGAATGTGAGTTGGTGGGGCAGGTCACACTGTTGGTTTGAGAATCTGGAATCTGAATCATTGAACAGGATCTGGTGAGACACTTTTCTCCAGCGCTTTTCTCCAGACCGGTTGGGTTACCTGTGAGAACAGCGCTAAATTTAGGCATGGTGGGTGGCTGTTGTCAGGGGTCAGATGGAGCCTGGAGGACCTGTGTCTCAAAAAGCAGTGCTTTGGGAAGCATGTGTACCATCTCAGGGAAGCATGGTAGCACTGCTCCAAGGAGCTAGAGCTGTAATTGTACCTCTATGGAGACGCAACCTCCTTTCCCAGAGGATCCTCTTGATTACATGAATATGACGAATGTGACAAGTGTCATGAGGTCAAAATGAACTGCTCAGATCTTGCTAGCACATTCATAGAGAACCTTTTTTTCACCTTGTTGTAAAGATCGAAGGGTCGAAAAAGAATTTGTCAAGTTTACCACTATAACTTAATCTGCTTGAATGCACCAATACACTTATTGAAAATCACTATAGTATTCCTATAGGGACTTATAGTGTGTCTGTAGTACTTAATACTGAATTTATCTTATCTTGCTATTCTATGATCTATGATATTACTACAATATTCCTATAGGGATATTTTTTTTTATCTACTATGATATTACTATAACATTCCAATAGCCCATATTTTATCTGCTATGAGAACAAAGTTTTTATCTACTATGATTAGTATAATATTATGATATAACTACAATATTTCTATAGCGGATAATGTTTTATCTTCTATGATATTACTACAATATTACTATAGAGACTTTTTTTTTTAATCTCTTATGATAGTACTATTATATTTTTATCTACCATGATGTTTAACATTTTTTAAACTGCTATGATATTACCATGATAGTCCTAATTTGTTATGTTATGATATTACTATAATACTCCTATAAGGACACATAGTTTTGCTGTGACATATGAATAGCATGGTATAGTAGTAGGATCACTACACTTAACCCTAACCCTCCCCTTCCCCCCATCCCTACTAGCCCGCACGTGCTGAGTTTGTCACAAAGCCGACTGCCTTCATCACATGTGGGTTTGCCATTGGTCTGGGATGATGTCATCCACAGTAGAGACAATAGACCCCACCTCCCCATCACTGTCTCCTCGCGCAGGCATCGCAGCTCCGAGTGACACCCGCTCAGACATGACGCCAGTTCGCTAAGCACTTTTCACTTCACATTTATTTATTTATCTATCTATTTTAAGTCCGGCTGAGCTGTATATCTTTTAGTCCAAGCAGATCTGGGTGTTTTGTGTTTTTTTTTATACATGCATAAACGAGCAGTCTGGTAGGTGTTACACATCTGGATCATACCAATGCATCGGGTCGTCCTACTTGGGCCACTACAGACATGAGGATTTCTTATCACGCTGCGCATAAATGATGAATATACTACGGAACTGCCACTCCTGATGTAAGTGATGTTTCGTTTAATAATGCACTTATGATAGTAGTCTGTCGGCCTGTGGGCTCTTATTCTCTGTCCCCTTCATCAGCTGCTGTCATAGCATTACGTGTTAAAAATCGCCTTTTGAATGTGGTGACGCTTTTTATGTCTTTCTCGGTAACGACGCCTATCCAACTGATGCCACACATCCTTACTCAAGCAATCACATGTATCCTCATTTCGTATTATGCTGTTGACTGCCTGGCGAAGGATGGTATCAGCAATCAGTGTTTTGTTTTGTTGTTGCTATAACTGCTTATTATTTATTAAGATAAATGACTGCAGCCATGCGAAAGTGCCAGGTACCTAACGAAGCAGCCAAAATATACCGGGCCTCATCAGGAACAAACAAGATGTACAGCAGGCCTACGGGACTGGCCTGGGCCCTGTAGCACACATCAGCTTTTATTTCCCTGTTCCCTCATCATGGTTAAGGTTCAAACACTGTGCTACCAAGATGAGGAAAAAAACACAGAGAAATTGGCCGGTGCGCCATCTAGTGGAGAAAAGTAAGACGCAGTGAGTGATGGGGGGTGTAACTAGGGGTTTTCTTTAATTGTGTTGCAGAATATCTGTTTGGACAATTAAACATATAACAAATGCCGAGTAATAATGCCATATGCACTTTATTTCTGCTGCTGGTTATGGGATACAACACAGAGCTCATGCTGCTGATGTGGGGTTTTTGTGTTCGGATAGAGGTGGCAGTGATGACTCTTGAAAATTGGGGAAAGAAATACAAAACAATGTAACAATGTAAAAAAATTTGTTTGATTTGTATATCACATGTTAACACCAGAGGTTGGTGCCCTGGATGCTATGCTACAGCAAGATGCAGTGGAGGAAGCAGTGGCGTCAGTGATAGTGGTTGTTTTCTTTACTCTCTATGCTCAATGCACAAGGGAAAATGTGTTTTAAAGCAGAATTTGAGCATATCATACACATTGTTGATGATAACTGTCTATGACTTCTTAAAGTAATGAATCTGAGCATTTCATAGTCAAGTCTCTCTAGTCTCTGTCAACGTAATCAGTTATGTTGCAATCCATCTGTACCAAGATGTGCTGGGAGTCAAGGATATGTTCACCTGCTTTGAAAGTATGGGATACAGAGATGGGGGGGCAGATAGCCACAGCTGTAATTGCCTGATGAAGGGTAAAAGGGCAGACTCAGATATTGTAGAATGTAGAAATTAAACATATTTTCATGGTTGAAATCATGAAGTACAGAGGTTTTCCTCCTCTGAAGTATATTTACTTTTAAGCTTTAAGACAAGTTTAAGACATAGATTAAATAGTAAATTACAAGGATTCCCAACACCAACACAAGAGCATTTTTGTTTGTGGGCAAGTTTACAATTTCAGGGTATAATCTGAGCCTAGCTTGCAAGCTGCAATCATGGTTACAAATTACTAGCCTCAAAGAGGCAAACATTTTGCAAAAGCAGACCATAGTTAGCTCGCTTGTTAGCTCTCATATATGACAAGCTGGTTGCTCATGAAGTGTTGGTAACTTGACAGACAGACACACTGTAGACAGAAGAGCACTGCAGTGCATTTGTGCAGGAATAAATCATTTTGTTTATTACTCATAGCAAGCCAAGCAACAAAAGGACATAAGCAATCTGATTTAACAGAAAATAACAATTTTTTAAGATATGAAGCCTGTGTGTGCGTGTGCATGCATGTGTGTGTGCGTGCGTGCATGTGAGTGTTAAAAGACAGACTTAGCAAGAGGAGCTCAGGCGCCACAAGGGAGGGAAGGCTTTTGCAGTAGGGGTTATTATAGATTGTAAACTATGCCAAATGGGTTTTGATTCAGGACATAAATACCAAGATGGTATCTGATTCCCTGACAGTAAGCTAGTTCCAGAGGGAATGAGCTCTGTAGGAGAAAGCTCTGTCTCGCTGTTATATGAAATACAACAAGGAGTCCTGAACGCAAATCTTATTAGGAGTGATGGATAAATCAGTGATGTATTATGGAGCAAGACAATTCAATGCTTTGTAAGTTAGAAGTTAGACTTGGTAATCACTGAATACAGTTACCGAGATCCAATGAAGAGACACTAAGACTAGCAGATTGTGATGCTCTTTTCTAATTTATGTGAGTTTGTTGGCTGCTGAGTTTTGAGTAAGTTTATTGCTTTTGCGTGTGGAGACAGCAAGATAGGTGTGCATTGCAATATATTCAAGAAGAAGAAACAAAAACATTGTTCAGAGAGGAATTGCTTAATCTTGGAGATATTTATGATGAATATATGCTGTATTGGATGTTGCATTGAAATTATTATCGACAGATGTCAGGATCAAAAACAATGGCAAGATTTTTACCAAAATTATGTTAACTGCACTGATTGGTGAAACTGTTGTTTCACCAGGTTTTACTGCAGTGTAAAGTTGTGTATCATCTGCATAAGTAAATGAAAGAGAATGACTATAAGTGAAAGAAAGAGAAGAGCAGTGTTGCCACATCACCACTTTATAATATTACCACTTTATATCACCATTAGGAAGCATGTAAAGTGAAACTATTCAGTCCCTATACAAGTAATTTGGATTCTTTTATTTCAGGGTATCCCAAAAGTTGTTTGTCATGATGGCAATGTCCTGGGAAGAAGGTCTAACACGGGCCAAGCAGCAGCTTCATGTCAGTATATACGTAGAGCCCTATAGCCTATTATTAGGATAATGTCTAATAATGTAGGTACCACTGAGTTAGGTGTTGTGATAGCCTCAAGGTGTCCTGTGTTATCATTCTCATTCACAGTCATACTTTAAGACTTTAAGTCTTCAAAGATAAGACAAATTACTAGATGGTATCACATAAATTCCAGAAGGTAAACAGGCTGTTTTTACCATTTTGAAACTAGCAGATGTTGCTGTTGATTTATTGTTCAAGTTGAGCAACCTCTTGTCAAATATACTGAGTGTACAACATATTAGGAACTCCTTCCTACTGTTGAGTTGCACCTCATTCTGGCCAATCCATGCTCTCTTTAACATCTCCTCACCTTCATCTCCGTCTCCCCCTCATTACTGGAGTGGATGTAATTTAGCAAGGGCATAATGTTACATCAGTGTTCACAACCCTTTTTGAGTTAAAGATCACATTTGTAGTCAACATTTAAGGCAAGCTCTACATACAAAAAAATAACAAAAGTTATTGGCCTGTTTTAGCCATGTGAGAGCTCCCACATCTATTTTCTTTTTTCCATAAGCATAAGCCAGGTCTAACGTTTAAGAAAATTCCCATATAAGTAAATCTACAGATGTTTAGATGAAATTTTAAATTTGAATGTGACATCAAAAGTTGTGCAGGCTACAAAGAAAAGACATTCATTTCTAATTTCTATTTCGACTGACAATACCACTATTACTAGAACAACTACAATCAGAGTACCATTGTCGATATGTAAGGAAGTCAGTTAGAGGTTAGTTTACTTTTGGATTAGGTTATGTCCTGAAAGTGGAAGTAGTGTCAGTTTTTGCAGTTTAACTAAGCTGCGGGGGGAAGAAGAAGCAATGGCCAAATATTTTCTATTACAGTAGCAACTGATTGGCCAGTCTGGCTGTTGTGTCCATCATTCTCTGTGCGTTTACTATTGGGATTGGGCCCTCACTCAAATCAATCAATGTAATTATTTTGACTTCCCCTCAGTAGCCCATAGCTGTGTGAGCTCTTATTAGAGCGAAACATAGCAGATACAAATAAATAAATAGTATAGTGACAGGCTTACACACATTGGCAATAAACATTGAGATTTGTGTATCATCTGTGTCAAATCACTTAAAAGAATTCACAGCCAACATATCGAAAATTCAGTCTTAGGTTTGCTCACACACGTGTTAACCTTCTGTGCCATTATTTTACTATTTTATGACCCCATTGGCAACATAACACTCTCATTTGAGCATTCACAAGCCTCAAGTTATTATCACATATGAGTGTAAGTCAAGCCGTAAGTCATTTTCCTTTGTCTCAAGTAATTCCTGTCAATAAATTTGTGACTTGAATCCACATTCCCGTCAATATCTAAGCCTGGCATTTCTCTTTATCCTGAGCAATTTTTTGGCAATCTGCAATTTAGTTTGGTCCTGGGTGTTCATATTGCCCAATCCACAAAACAGTTGCTGATCTGACAGATTTTTTAATTTATTTTATTTCTGAAAATGATTTCAGAAATATTATTATTTCTATAATTACAATACTTGCATTGGAAGAGTTTCTTATGATTTTGTTAACCAGTCTAGACAGTTGTCAACCCTGGCACCTAATTTAGCCTTCTTCTAAGAATAGATCGGCCATCTTAAGTTGCAGTGTTTCTTCTTATTGCTGGTGGAGCATACCAACATCAATTTCAGTTTCTTTGTATACAACGTCAATTTAACATCTGTTTCAAGGTATTTTGTAGGCATGTGCTAACATGCAAACTGTCAAATCAGTAAACATACATGCCTCAGGTTTGACAGCACTAGGAGTAGGATCATTAGTACAGTTGAGGGTTTAAATAGCCTTTTTTCTACTAGCTTTGTGACCATATTGATTTGACTTCTAAAGAAATGCACTGGCTAAATAACTGATTGATTTTTTAACTTTTATTTATCTATGGAGGGTGTATTGATCACAGTTGTTTTTGGCAGAAACAGCCTGCTTCACACTCATAGTTACACACACTCACACCTGGGTCCTGTCCAATACATCCATAGTCTTCTGCTGTTGGTCGCTGTGTGGCTCCACTGGAGCAGCTGGGGGTTAAATGCCTCATTCAGAGGCACTTACCACTCAACTTGGCTAGCTGCTTTCTGTAAAGGGTGCTGCTGTAGTCATGAATGAGATATCATTCATATCTAATTCACGATGGGCGGGATGGCTTGATAATTACCTTCATCACCATGGTGAATGCTAAAAGCAGGCCGCTATGATGTCGATGTCCAGGTGATGCTTTGGTACACTCTAATGTTGTGCAGCATATTTGAATTTCTATGAAATAGACTTAAGCCACATTTTTGATGTTTGGTACTCTATATAAATTGAAAATTATAAATTTCCAGGTCCAGCATTTTCCAGGTACAACAGTCTGTTTTCTGTTGTTTGACTGATGAAATTTGATGCCAAATAATGTTTGTTTGTTTTAAATATACTGAGAAGTCAGGGGTTCCTGCTTTTTGCACTGATGTGTGAATTAGCTTGTTGTCGGTGCATATACTATGTCCAAAATGCACCAATTTCCTCCTCCCTGAATTTTTCCTTCAGCACACTGGAGCACTGAATCTGCACCATCTCCATTTGGAATGAAAAAATGTATTTGTCACATACAGGATGTGTCTGTATGTGAGTCTTTTTTCACACACCCCTGACTAGATACACACAACATATCACCTTGCTCAAGGGCACTTCAGCAGTGTTGGTGGGCATCATAGCTGTGACACCAGTCATTTTTTCCAGTCACCAGCTCACAGCTGGAATACACCCTCCTGGTGGTGCCGGGGATCAAACCAGTGACCCTCCGGTGATGGGTTGGCCTTTCTAACCGCTAGGCCAACCTGCCACCTTATCCACCACTGGGAGCAATGTTTTGGCCGCTGATGCACATGGTCTGTTAATGGCCCAATATGTTGCACAGAGTGCCATAGAATTAGGATCTTCCATGACTACAAGAAAATTGGCAGACTTGAAAGAAATTCCTTCACTTCGTTCCTCAAATCTAAGGAGTGCTTCAGCATGCGGCCTTTGCATAGCCAGAAAATGTTGTGTTGCAACAGGTCCTCATTTTCAGCCCCACTGTACTGCAGCAGTTTTTTGAAAAGCCGGTGCTTCAGGATGTGGAGTGGATGTGATTGATGATGTTGACCACCGTTTCCATTGCATGCTTCAAATTCTAATAACAACTTCTAATAATTTTGCAAACAATACGGTTTGGTGGATTATGCAATGCAGTCAAATCATTGAAGGATGCTCAGCTGTCAAACCCTTTCTCTTTTCCAACATGGATGGTTCACCGTCTGCAAATAGGATATTTTTGTGTAATGGGCTTTCCCCAAATCCAAACACATTCCCAGCAAAACAGTCTTTGCTAGTTGTGTGAGTTTCTAAAGGCAGAAGGCAGAGTAATTCCTCCTTGAAATCCTCACCACTGAAATATCATAGGAACATGGAGAGCTGTGCTATGTCGGTGGCATCTGTGGATACATCCACCCAGAGCGAGAAGTGTTCAGTGACTTTGAGGTCACACAGTAATTTGGACATAAAACTGTCAAACAGTACCTCCATCCTCCTCATACCAGTGAAGCGGCATCACACGGGTAGTCATTTATTCCGTTTTTTGTCCCCCGTGCAGTACAATGCAATTTTGATGTTAAAGATGGGGATTTGCACTTGTGTCGCCCACCTGCTCAAACCACGTCAAAGTCACATGGCGCCAAGCGCAGGCGTGTGCTGTGCTATTTTCGTGGTTTTACCAAGCATAAACAAATCCTATTCAAATCCATAATTAAAGAAAAAATAAGATACAACTCTCAGTATGTGCCATGATGCACAGGGGACAACATTGAAAGAATTTCAATATCTCCATAAAAGGTTTTCTTCATAAAAGGCTTACTGATTGGTTAACTAGGCTGCACATTTGCTCATGGCGATTCTGTGCCTCCCACACAAGGACATCAGTTTCTTCCTGGGAGAAGCTTTTGTGGCGGCCATTGAGTCATGAAAATAGAGCCCTATGTCTATTATAGAAACAATGTAAAAAACATTGAATATGTTTGTAAAATGTTAATTGAATATAACAAATAGCCTTGTGGGACACTGAAAAAGTCGCCATGGGCCAAAATTGAGTACCTAGGACCTTGAGAATACTTGCTTTTTTCCCTACCTGTTGTATACATTTTGTTAAGAGTTGAATTTGGTTAGTGTAGAGAAGAGGGGAGCATGCTTAAGGTGCAGTCCTGTCCACAACCCCATTCTTTTACGTGTTAAAAGACTTTTAGGGATTACAATTGTGTTTGTGGACGACACAACCCTGGTGGGCCTCCTCACCAATAATGAAATCATGTAAAGAGGGAGGTGGACTGCCTCCTGTCATGATGTGCTGCCAGCAATTCTGAGCTACACGCATTCAAAAATGAGGAAATGAGGATTGTCTTCTGACAGAACCGGCTTGCTGAACACCCCCGTGGAAATCAATGGCTCCGTTGTGAACTCAGCTGAACCACTCAAGTTCCTGGGGTCCACTATGACCAACAACATCTAATACAATGAAAAAATCTAATCTTCTTCCTGCAGCAACCGACGAAGCTCAGCATCTCACAACCAGTTTTACAGGTCAGTAATCGACAGCATCCTCTATAAAAGCCTGGTTTTCCTCCACCGCTTCCAATTTGAAGCTCCAATGTGTTGTCCACACTGATGAGTGGGTGGTTGGCTGTCAGATGCTGTTGATGAAGGAGCTGTACATTGCCAAGGCGAAGACACAAGCTGGGAGGACTGCCACCAATCCTCCACACCCAAGCAGCCATCTGTTCCCCAAAAACACCTGCCGCCTCAAGAACAGTAACGCTCACCACACCTCCTCTACTGCTGCAATCATACAGTATGCCATGTGACCTGCATGTATATACTGTATGTATATTTGAGATACATAGTCTACTGTGTATCTTATCCCTTTTCCCTGTACCATGTGTCAGTATGTACTATGTTACATGATAAGTTGTCAATATCACCAATGTCATCAAGACAAGTTTCTGTACATTTATTGTAAGTGCCAAATAAAGTTATTCTGACTCCATTTGGTTTTTATTATATAGTGGATAGTCATTATGGTATGCTCAGTAATTGTGGTATTGCTTGCTATAAGGACAAACCTATTCAGAAGTACTAAGCAGATTGAAAGGTATGATTGAAAGTATGATTCAAATGTGTTATTGAAGGAATGTAACAGCTTTAGTATATTGCAAGTTTTCATTAGGAATTCAGGGAAAAACACTTAGGTAGCCTTCGGACAGTTAGATTGTCTGGAAAAACATCAGTTCTCACTAACTCAGTTCGTGACTGTGACCCATGACCAATACACCAAACTCATATCCACATATCCAATCTAGAGTACTTATGTTAGTTCTTTATATAATGTAATTGTGTACTCAGTACTCAGTACTCAGTTGTAATTCTTATAAAGGAATGATCTCTCTCTAACACGTACAGGTTTAGGAGTTAAGTACTGGGCTCAGTCCCGGCCCTAGTTCTCACAACACTATGGAGTCATTTACAGAGATCGACATTAAGAATTGCCTGATGGCTACTAAGACACTGACTTGGGCTAGTGACCCGGTAATAAGGCTGTTATCTTTCTCTCTGCTCTGCCACTGTACGATCTGGGCACATACTTCAGAGACAGTCTGGGATCTGGCAACTCAGAGAGTTGTGGGGAGAAAACATGGGAGCGAATTACGAAAAATTGTCAAATTAAACAAAGGTTGTTTCTTTCATTATGCTAGCAACAGTTTCCTGGTTTGAAAATGACTGATCAACCCCATACACTTTGTTCTGCTTGTCAGCAGTTTCCAAGTAAAGCACACTGAGCTGGCTCACTTTAAAACAACCGGCAATTACAAACACACTTCATGCCCCAGACAAGAGCAGGTAGCACTGAGGCTCTGTGCTGGCAAAGAAGGTAGCTGGCAGGCCTTCCTCAGGCTCCAGCGTGTTGAAGATGGATGGATCCAGAATAAACAGCCTCATGAATGTCACATAAACATGGAGTTACACAAAAAGTACTCATGCAGAGGGGCTGCAAGCACTGAACCTGCTAACCCATCAATTCACACACCCTTTTACAATCTTATTCTTACAAGTGAACCCTTGAACTAACTGATCTGGGGCAGCAGTTAGCCTTCTGGTCCAGAGACCAAAGAAAAGAGATTTTAATCCTTAGCAATCTTTACCTCATTATATCTTGTCTTGAACCATTGATGGCTCAGCAGAAGCAATCAGACCCCCACAATTGAGACAACCCAAATGTACAAGGAGATATTAACTCTAACAGCCTGTATAGTTCATAAGTCAGAAAGGCAATCACAGCGCAGACTGTACAGACTATCAACACAACCACCTGAAATTTAAGAATATAGGCTAAAAAAGTGAGGCAAACTAAAAAAACTTGTGTAGATTCCCTTGGGGCCTACGAATGATCAACCCTTCGACTGCCAGATTACTCAGATCCCAGTGCTCCTGCAGAGCGATCACATTTGAGGAGTTGGAGATCATCAAAATCCAACCACACTATTCTCTATTCTCATGTATCAGACTCATTTGGCTCACAGTCAAATGCAATTTTGTCTTGGCTCTACAATCTGTAGCCCATTTAAGCTGCTTTCTCTTATCATTTTATGTCATTTATGTTGCTTTTTGAAGACTTACCAGTGTACTAGATAGTAATTGTCAAGCTTTGGCAGAATGTCTGACCCGAGCCTCGCCAAATAGTCCCACATGAAAGGACAAAGCAGATAACTGCAAATACTTGTTTTTGCTAACAGTATATCCTAATGAGAAACGTCAACATGTTGCTGTTGATGAAACATTTATTGAGCAGATGTTTTGCTTTGCTCCTGTTTTATTATACACCTTAACTAGCTTAACTAGCTCTTTAGATGGGATATCGTGTTTCTGGAGCAGTGTTTGTGTGTAGTGCAGTATCTTTACCTGCAAGTCTCAAATCTGGTGATTGTTGTTATGTTATGTTATGTTATGTTATACTATGTTATGATATCTTATCTTATCTTATCTAATCTTATATTGGACTTTCAAGAGGTATTATTGCAATAATGTACTTCATCAGCAATTTCATTTTTATTGCATTCACTGTGCTTCTTAGTGACCACTAACACTGTGACTGTGTGACTGAAAAGGCCACTAGCCTGCCTACAGTTTACAGTGTGTGAGCGAAAAGTGATCAGAGTGATAGTGACTTCCACCATGATAAAACTGGGTCAATGTAACCCCCACCCCCTCCACCACAGGCAAGGCTGAAAAAGAAAAAAAGATGAGGATACCATCACCAGACTCTGTGCGTGGATATAAGCATGTGGAAACTCGAGCACGGGTTGCTTTTTCTATGGGTCGGTAAATCGGTGTTGTGTGGGCCTGAACCCATTCTCAGAATATTTTGACATGTTCCTTCCTCCCCTGTAATCTGTGGTTCACTGTGTCATGTCATATTCTGAGTCCCTGTGTTTTCTATCTCCCAACTCTGTTTCTGTCAGCCGGTCTCTGTGTTGACCACAGTATCTATATTCCTTCCATTCCCACTTATAACTTTTTTCTGCTCCGCTGCCTGAGAGTTTCCTCTTAAATACAGTGAAGATTAATGATAATCTGTGTCAAAATACGGTTAATATCTGAGAGCAGTCTTATAATTAATGGATGAATATAAGTTTAATGGCTAAAGATTTAAGCCTTGCAGTAAATGTGACTGTTTTCAGTTTACCAACCTGTTATTAACAGAAGTAAACACAAAAATGATTAAATTATTACAATAAATGATATAACCAGATTTCCTCCTCAATAGCATGAATGTATGTATTTTATTACAAAGTGCATATGGTCAAGTAATCTTTTTTTGCGGTGCCATGGTGAGCAGACTTTCCCTCCAACTAAGTTGAATAGTTGTGTGTGTGTTTTTTTCTCTTTATACCATGGCCTGGGAAGATGCTCAATTCTGATTGTCCCAATGGTGGCAATTCATTTGGTTCATACCATCACCTGGCTGAATACTCAAATCTGATTGGCTGAGGGCGGGAAGTGTTGGTAACCAGACAACTCTCAAGCATTAAATAGTCTCTTAAATGAATGCGCTACCATAGTGAAAGCATCCCACTGAGCCATTAGCTAACATTGAGATAGACTGTTGTTTTCTTGCCTAGTTTCCAGCAAAACCACACAAGGTTGGTGATGTACAGACAGCAATGTAACACAATGAAAACACTGTTAATAAACTGTTTGTGTCACAGCTTTCTGCAGTTGATGCAAAATGACCTTCCACATCACGCATCTCTTCTTCCCAGTTCGACATTAGCTCACGTTAACTAACAAACTGTCTGACCATTTTCACTGTGATAATAAGGCTCACTAGCATAACGTTAGCTTACCGGCTCATAGCTTCTTCTGGGATCAGAAAACCATCTCCATGTCGTGATTACTTTTTTTCCTATTTGCCGAAGTAGTGAAGTAACTGTGCATTATGTAAGATTATGACTGTGTTCCAGGTATTAGTCATACCCTCAGGTGTTAACAGGGAAATATGAATGCCAAACATCCAAAAATATGGATGAGTGTTTTATTTCTGGTAAATGGCCATGGTATAAGGGGGAGAGTAGTCTTTGATGTGTATGTTTAAATGGATTCATCACCTTCTTGCATCGGGTGGTTCTTGGCCACAGCATCATGCATTCAGATCATTCATCTTTTGTATTAATAGTCAAACCTGAGATGCAACTTTTGGTTTTGTATATTTTTTGTGTGAGTTTTGGTATGTTAAAGAAGCAACAGATGACTTCCAGAAACATGCCAAACAGAAGAATCCATTGCTGTTGTCTCTATGTCAAATCATCATTTCTCTGGAATTTGGCTGTAATTTTACATTACATGTATGACTAATTAACCATCATCCTTTTGCCTCATAACCACATGTATATCTATATATATATATAATATATATGTGTATTTCTTAATATACCATGTCATAGAAATACGTGGTATTGCTCATAATTATAAATCTGCTACTATTTAAATATTTTATAACTGTATAGCATTCATCATCTGCATTAATGTGTCATATTTGTGTTTGAACTGATGCAATATAAAGTGTGCCCCACTAAATGTTTTGTCATGTTTGTGACATTGCAGTAACAATCTAACTACTTTCTTTCTGTTTCTCTCTCCCTCTTCATTGCACAGCTTCGCCTAGACCCAGATGCCTCCCCTCCCTCTTGACGAGCGCATAGTGGTTATTCAGCGCCCTAAAAACTTGGCCCCTCAGCCCCCCTCTCAAATATCAACCTCCTCAAATGGACATGTTGCCCTCCATCCTCATCTTTACCCTCCCCAATCCCACCTTTACTCACCCGCCTGTAACTCTCTGACTCTGGAATGCAAGCGCAGATCTTCCCGCGTGCAGAAATTCAAGGGCGACCAGGCGCCGTCGTGTCTCGCCCCAGTGGGTGTCCAACACGTCCCTAGCCACTGCCACAGCAACGGCACGGTAACTCTTGGGCCACGGCTGCCCTCCCACACACATACTATTGATATCAAGGTGTCAGTGGACAAAGGCCGAAAAGCAGGAGGGTTCAGCAACTCGTTGAGGCGCAGTGCAAGTGTAAAAGCTAGCAGAGGGAAACGTGTCTCTTTGCATTTGGATCAAGGACAAGTTGAGAAAAAAACTGGAATCGCAGGGAGGCCAGGTGGAGCCGAACACAACTCACACACAAGTCACCAAAGTCAGCTGTCAACTTCCCCTGGAGGGATTCTACAGTTTGTCCCAGCCCAGGCACAGCAGTGTAAGCTCAGGAAAGAGAAGGAGAAAGCTAGTGTCACTGCTAGCTTCCTTCACAAAAGTGACCAAGAAGTTCCCTCTGTGGGTAATAAGAAGAATTCCAAACTGGGAACTGTCTATCAAAACCATAATCCTCACAGCCTGCCCTGCCACCACAACTCAGTCCCTGTGCCCCATGCCTCCATCCTAAACTCCAACTACCCCTCACCTCCTCCCTCTCACCCCACCCATGCCCCAACCTCATTCCAGCAGCTCAGCCAGCCTCGCCCATCCCGTAGCAGGGATCACCGCCCTCATATTCTCCATGGTCTACCTCTCTCCCCCTGCTCCTCCCATGGTGGAGGTTTCCCCAGCCCTGACCATACCTGCACCATAGATTTCTTGCACCCCTTCAGTTGTGGCTGCTGGAAGTTGGTACGATGCAGAGGGTGTAGAGGGCATTCTGCTAGCTGCCAAGGTGGTGGAGGAAGTCCGTCCTCCTCTTTTTCCCGTGTTCACAATGTCGGAGCAGTAAACACAAGAGGCAAAACAATGGGCCTGAAAACGCTAGGTGGTTGCCTCTCCACCGCCTCCACCTCCAACACCTCCTCCTCTAATAGCACTGTGTCTGACTGCCGAGCAAGCCTGTTCAAACCCCTCAGCTGTGCCTCCTGCTCCGGTGAGGCTGGCAACTTTGAGAGTCCTGCTATGCTTCGTAAAAAACTGGTGGGGGGATGCCTGCCCTGCACCCCGCTGTCTTCCTCCGCCCCTCTCCGAGCATTACAGAGCTGTGTGACTGGCTGCAATCCCAAAGCCAGCCAGACTGGCAGTTCCACCTGCAGTTACTGTAGCAGTGACCCCATAGTGGTGACGTTTAACCCCCGCCGAGGCAAACCCCCAGGGAGAGGCATCGGAGCAGCTCATCCAATGGGCACGTTCCAGTCCGATGATGATGACTACAGTGTGCGTACTATCTGGCCTGAGGAACTGGCCAAAAAGATGACCCATTCTAAAACCCCAAAGAACCACTGTGCCGGGGTGGGAGTAGGAGTAGGAAAAAGCTGTGTGAGCAAGGGCCGAAATGGTAGCAACGGGACAGGTCTTGTCCTCCTGGACTGTCAGAACCTCCGGGAATTCACGCAGTCTCAGCTAACAGACCATGCTGGCCGACGCCGGCTTCAGCAGGGCAAGATGGCTGCCCTTGACTTTATTGGTTCTGGGTCAGGGTTTGGGCATAATGACGGCCGTAACTCCCTGAAGAGGCTGCTGAATAAAGGAGGAGATGCAGCAATGGGGGATGCTAATGACCAAGATGGAGATGCAGCATATCCTCCCTCCCCTTCTCCCCGCTCCGCCTCCCCCCAATCACCTGTTTCCTTTTCACCTCCACCATCGGCCCCTGGCACACTCATCAAACCCAAACCCAGGCAGAGAGACAGGGAGGGAGGTCATTCTCTCCCGTCCGCCCAGTCACTTCACCTGGTCCTAAATTCACTTAACAGAGAGCAAGATGAGGAGAACAGTAGAGGTAAAAATCTCATACGCTTCACTCATACAAGTGGTAACTGCAGCAGGCAGAAAATAATAGAAGTTTAAGTCCTGTGCAGTTTAATGTTATTTACTTATGGTGAGCATTCAGCTGAATATGGGAAACTTAGTCGAGTAAAAGATTTTCAATACTTTGATTATTGAAATCCCCCATCCTGTGTTGTGTTGAAAGCACATTTTTCCCTACCTTGATATTTTTGTACTCATTTTTATTTTTTTTACTGTATAACTCCAGACGGTTTCTTACTCCATTAACCAAATTAGTCTATTTCCTACCCCACCAAAATATTATTTCTACATACTACCTCTGTTAGTTTGTCTAATGTCTCTTCCATCTCAGTTCTCTACTTTATGTTTTTTGTACTATACTTTTTCTCACCACACTTTATCTACGTCTCCTCCCAGTGCACCTTTCTTTGCCACTCTCCTCTTCGTTGCCGGCTTCTCTGTCCGATGAGAGTGTGATGACTCCTGACGCAGAGAATGCTGTGGTCAGTCCCATCCTGCCCTTCCTGTTTCTGGGAAACGAGAGAGATGCCCAGGACCTGGACCTGCTGCTGCGCCTCAACATTGGCTATGTGGTCAACGTGACCACACACCTGCCCCTTTATCACCTCAACTCTGGACTGGTGCGGTACAAAAGGCTGCCAGCTACTGATAACAGCAAGCAAAACTTACGCCAATACTTTGAGGAGGTTTTTGAGTTCATTGGTGAGAATCCCACCTTCGTTAAATTGGTGTTTGTGTGTGTTTGTGTGTGTGTCAGTAGTAAAGTTACTGTGATTTGTGAGGTTGTGATTTAATGCTGATTTCATTTGATTTTTCAGTTTTTATTGTTATATTCTCATTTGCCAAGGCATGTAACTAGTTTTCATTTGTTTAATTCAGCAAATTGAGATAAGCTGTGTAGGCAAATTGTAACGCTTTTCTTGATGTTTCTCCCGTCCACAGAGGAGGCACATCAGAGTGGACAAGGAGTGCTGGTACACTGCCAGGCAGGAGTGTCCCGTTCTGCAACCATTGTTATCGCCTACCTTATGAAGCACACCCTCATGACTATGACAGATGCCTACAAATACGTGCGGAGCCGTCGTTCGGTGGTGTCTCCAAACCTCAACTTCATGGGCCAACTTTTGGAGTTTGAGAGGGACCTCAATTCTGGGGTCACTCCTCGTATCCTGATGCCTAAACTCAGCGGCCTGGAGACGCAGGTCTGAAAAAGGGAGGCGAGGGGTCAAGGGAAAAGAAGAGGGGTTAAAGCTACATCAGTTCAAGGAGGAAGACGTTGATATGAAATTAAAGCTGGATTACCAAGAGTGAAATAACACACAAGCGGTGCAGAACACATTAGAAGGGGGAAAAGTGCTGATAAATGATACGCTGTCATTTGGAAATGGCAGTGTACTTGGCATAGTGCACTTTTATTACTGTGAAACATGAGACAAATAACTGGATGGTTCAGTTGTTGACGTAACTCCTAGACAACTTGATCCTGGTCCAATATACTGTTTATAAAATAATGTGCCAATTTTTTGTATAGGCCTATCGTCATTCTCAGATATCGCTCTTCTTTTTACTTTCTGATGCCTCTTCCTTTTTGTTCCCCATAGTTTACATTTACAGCCAATATATAGATAGAAAACCAGTGACATTGCTGCCATTAACCACAAATGCATGAAAAAGAAGGGATACGAAGATGGAAAGGGTCCACCGTTAGTATCTTACTTCATCCACAGTACCACTCTGATGGTTTCACCACATATTGCAAAGCACTTTATTGCTCATGTATTTTTTTTATGTTGGTTTTGCCAATTTTCTGTCAGTTAAGGTGATACAGTTTGTTTGATTATCACACTAAATCGCCATGAGGATGAGGAGATTTTGACACACAGACCTCAATTGCCGTTTTTGCTTTGTTTTATTTTGTTATTTTGCTCGTTTTTTGGGAACTAGTGAGGATGAGAGGAGCATTAACCCAGGAAAAATAATGGTGAAAGGAAAAACAACTCAGGGTAACACTTTACTTCACTATGGCTTTATTCCAGTGTAGCAACCTGTATATCCACTCATAGAGAAGTGTTGTGTAAGTATGCATTAATACTGTGTAGATATGAAATTAAAATCTCTCTCATGGGTAATACACTTACAAGGCTGTAATAAAATACAAGTTCAATTTTCACTAAGTACTAACACAGTATTATTGTATGCTTACAGTACTTATTTATACTTTAATACACAGGCTAATACACTGGAATAAGGCCATTGTAAAGTGTTACCCAACTCTTTTTTTACTACACTGATATAACAGACTACTACTTCATCCTGGGATGATTTATATGTGTGAGTATGTGTTAGTTGGCAGGTATTTGTCCTGCTGCTAAAATGTGCTTTAAACAACAGACCTTTTCCAACTGTGCCCTGTTCATTCTTTGGTTAATTCAGAGACAAAACAAGCATTAAGCATTAATGAAGTTGCATTTTTCTTTCATTTCAAATGCTGATTTTGCGTTCAATAAACATGAAACAGTTCTGAGTGGACTGTTGAGTTAAGAGGGCAAATGTTTCTTACAGTAAAAGGGCCATGGAGATGAGAGTTAATGGACAGGACAGAGTAACAGTAGAGAGAGACAATCCTTCACACCTCGCTTGGCCCGTCAGACCTGCACGATATTGTCTTTACATAATTTCACCATGCAGTCCAGCGATCACCAAATCAAAAACAACTGTGAAATTCTAAAGCAAAACCATTTATTTCCATTTCATATTGAAAAGCTGTTTAATTAACAAGCTTGTATCTTTCTTGTCTCTCTACCTTTGTATCTGCCCATCCACCTGTCTCCTTTGATTTGGTTCTCTTTGATTGCTAATCCTGACAGACTTTTCTAGAGCATTTGTTTTTCTTATTTATTAGTGTTTTATTGGTTTATTAGTGTTTTACCAACCTAAGACAGATTCCCAATTAATTAAACAAGATCTTATTTCTCCAATCTCATTTGTTTGCCAGAAGAGGATTTACCATCAAGCAGCAATTTTCAAAAGTTATTGTTTTGTGGCTATGTTGAATCTTAGAACTACTGAATCTATTAATAACCTGAAACAGCTACTCAATATATAGTTAAAATAATACTTTTGGAAAGAGGCGATCGGAGTGGGCAACTGTGGTGTTGCTGGCCTGACAGTTTTTTTTAAATGTATCACAACAAAGTCCTAGCTCAGAATGGGGATGGGTTTAAAGGTGTGTCCCTGCTTTAGCTTCCTAACCTTATCTCTGTTCTTTTGCCTTTTTATCCTCACTTAACTTTGCCTGTACAGGTTTGTAGCATTGCTGTTTCTCTTACTGCTATGCATTATTTTTATTATGAAGGCATTGATTTGATTAGAGATGGTCACTTGGTTCACTGTGAACTCTTCCTCTATATTGTTAAGTTGTAGCAGTTCCTATCCAACATGCATTAGATAATTGTGATTATTTGTCACTCCTGAAGCTGAATATGTTGCAAATTACAAGAAAAGAGCTATAAATGTTCACAATGTGCACAATGGGCGTGACGTCTGCATGCATATTATAGGTTGTAAATTGTAATTTGTAGTTGATCCATATCTGCATATCACAGTCAAATATGACAAATTGGAAAGATCTCTCTGCCCAAACGCAGTAACACATATGTGCAAAGCAGGAGTTTTGTATCTGATGAGATTGCACTAAAAAAAAACAACATTCAAATTTTGTTAATTTAGCATGTTTCATATTTTTGTGATTGTTTTGGTTCTTTCATTTCAATTACAAATTACAATTACAAGTTAGAACTCACATGGTAGCGATTTATAATACGAACATTGTGATGTAAAATGCAATTCATCCAGCTTTCAGTTGCAGGATTTTGAATGGAACATAGCTCCATGTGTTGACTCCACACTGTGCTGCTGGGAATCTGTGCTGAGTTCAGACCTGATAACCTATAATTTGTTAACTGTGAGGAGAATTATGTTGCACATTGCACATTTTGTCAGATACGCTTCATTTTAGATCAATATGAAATCCTTTTAATGCATTTACCAAATTGAAGCAACAGAATTTAATGTTTGGGGAAAAATATTTTTTTCTTAGCATCGATGGTTAACTCGTGTCAACTGTGACGTGCTTTTAAAGTGACAGTTTTGAGCCACTGGTCAGTGGTGTGCACAGGCTCTCTCAGGGGCAGGGCTGAAAATCTGAAAAAGGGCAGTTCCTAAATGCAAGGGAGCTTCATGCTCTTACTCCTTTGGGAAGAGATCTTTTAAAAACTTATTCTTTTGTGGTGACTTTTGAGAGAAGGATTATGATTTCCAACCAGTACCAGTACCTTAAAAATGCCCAAACCTAAATCCAAACGTAAACTAAAGGCTACGCCTGCCACAGAAAGCCAAATCACAAGATCTGGGGGAAAAAATGCTTGATTGGGGCTTTAATATCCCTTGTAATTGCTATTAATGTCGTTTTAAAATCTATATACATCCAAAATTGACTTCATGACACAAGTCTAGATTGAAGCTTGAAACGTCAAATTTTGACAATAAAGCTGCATCAGAGGCGGCTCATGTTTCTAAGTGAGCGATTAAATCAGTGCAGCCTTCCGCAGGTGAGATCTTTTTATTGCAGATTATTTGATTGCCTGTCCTTGTTAGCCTTCACTTCAGATTATGCATTGCACTGGAAATGGTTGCTCGGTCTGACAGAGACCCTTAGGCCCCCTGCCCTCCTTCAGCACACCTCTAGCAGATGATCCTATGTGATCACATGAGTTTAAAGAGGACACTGTGGTACTGGCTTGGTTAACCCGTGGCTCTGCAAAGACAAAACTCACATTGAAACCACAATGTACGTGATTGGGTATGATCTTCTCTACTTGAGATAAGGATTCACGTGATTAAAGGAAAGACGATTTCTTTTCATGATATTTTAATCAACTGCCAATTGCCCCTTTTCCAGATTTTAATAATGTAATGTGATTCAAATATACCCTGCAAGACTTTTCTGAAACCAAAATGCCTTCAGTTTAGTCTTGTTTAATTTAGTCCTCCAGCGTTGTATACTATGATTTTGTAAAATGATAGTTTCTGAATTTTGCTTCTGGGACTTATCTCCTGGCTATGTGACTTTGATATAGGCTATATATTTTTCTACAGTCATATTTGTTCATTGTGTGCGCACAGATTTCGGTATCCACATATATCTGTCTGTGTATTTACTTTTTTATGAGTCATTATTTTGTACAAGAGGAGCGCCACTGTTGGAACAGTATGGTACCTTCTAACCATGTCATGAAAATAAGGATCTTCAGCTGTGCTTAGCGTTGCAGTTTTACACTTTCACTCCTATCAGACCTCAGTAAACATGGGTCAACATGCCATATTCCAGTGTTTACCTCTAGCCTTTATTTCAGCTGGGGAGCTCAACCAAACATGCTGTTCTAACCACCCTTCCAATCTTTTCAGCTCAATTCAAAGTAGGTCTAATGTTAAAGCTCTTCGAAGAGGGCCGACTGCTTGATTTTTATACAAACTTTATATGCAAAGTGGTTGTCGAAGCAATTTCTTTAATTACATATTGTATGGATCTGTTGTGCGGTTCACTCACAGCTGACCTCAGACGTTTGTATTTGAGAGACACTCATCTAAGGATGCGGGGAAAAGTGAACTTGAACTTTCGTATTACCCGGGACGGCCAGTGTCTTGATAAAGTGTCAGTGTGTAAAAAAAAATCTTCCATTTGTGTTTTGCACAAGAAAAGAAGAAACAATTGAAAGAGGTTTCTTTATGTATGATACGTTTTGAAAACATTGTATATCTGTGCATTGCTTATTTGTGTAAACTTAATTATCCCTGTTTGTATTTTATTGCTTATTTTTTAACGTTGTATTTCCTGTACCAAATATTGAATTCAAGGATAATGACTGATATTTGATGATACGAATGATGACGGTATGATTAAAAAAAAATGCAGATCACCTCCTTCCTTCCTAAAGGGGGTAAGAACTCTTCAGGTATGACTATCATAGTAACGCTGTGCTGTTTGACCCTGCTATCCCGCCTCCTTTGGAGAGCAACAGTTCATGTTAACTTACCTGTGATGCTCTTATATCCCCCTCGCTTTTCATAATGGATTGTTTCTCTTAAGCAAATGTAATATTTTCATATTGTAGTAATTGGTCCTTGTATTTAGACAATGTTTTTATCTTCATGTACTAACTATCCTTGGTAATTCTTTGTAAAAAAGGTGCACTGTGACTAATACAATGCTGCTATATCACATAGACGTTATTTGTACGTCACATTCAGCTGATGCAAAGTGGTGAATATCACTAAGGATGACTGATGGGCTTGCATGTGGAAGCCCTGCTTACATTGTTCCAATTCAATCCAGACTTCAGTGCTGCCTCAGTGCAGTGGCTTATGAGGCCAGATGCATTGATCTATCTCAGTGTGACTGTGTGCACAAGCATAGGATTTGTAACTGTTAGGTCTTCCTTGCAATTAGATAGAAAATAGAAAGCATATATGATGGTAAACAGGCAGTGTGAGTCAGAACATTCTTAACACCCCGTATTACTGCTCACTGTGGGAAAATAAAACTGTGATGTGTTTATTTTGGCAACAGTAGCTCTGTTTCCTGACTAGATACCGATTGGTTCTAGTCATGTGTTAGTTATTTCATCCAAACTAGACTTAGTCAATAGGAGCATTTGACATGTTAGTCTCGCTTTGGACATTTGTCTGAAATATATTTTTTGTCCTGTTCAAATTTAGACTCATCCTGATATCACTGCTCATCTGCAACTATGAGGATCAAGTCATTTTAAAGAATATGGAGGTAAAAAAACATTAAAAAATCCTGTTACTACAAATAGAACAAAGCACGTCTGTATCACAAGTTGCAAATGTGTATCACAATGTGCATTATGTATATTGTAGTATTGGCATGTATATTAGAAGTTTCAATTTACAGTTTGAATGCAAGTACCAAAACACTACTAACACTACTACTACTATCCACTAAAAGGATATAAAACTGTGTCGTTGTGTTTAATACATCCAGATGATCTTTATAGATAAAACATCTCAACACATTTTAACAGCAGAAAGTCGTATTGCTGTGTTTGTGATTTCAGGTTTGGTACTTACATCCAAATTACAAATTGCAGTTGCAAGTTACAATTCTTCTTTTTACAGTTTATACTGTGTATGCTACCATTGGCATATTGTGATAAATATTTGCAGCTTTTAACAACTTGCTTTTCTTTCAGTTGCAGGATTTTGAGTTGAATTTAGCTCCATAAGAGAAAGTCACTTTGTGTTATGGCTTGTTTGCTGGCTAAGCATTACTGCTAGGGAACTGTTCTTCCAGCAGTGCTTCCATAAATATTTGTACAGAACAATGTACACTTTTGGGCGCTACCTAGCTGCTACACCTCTGTGCACGTAGAAGACTTATTGTCAATCATTTCCCAGGGATCAAGAAGTTCAAATATAGCAGTAGCAATAAGCTACTAAAAGTTGGCAAACAGCCTGATTCAGTAGTCTGTTTGAATTGAATGATGTCTAGTTTTCATGTAGTTACTGTCATGTAAAAGTGTTCAATATGTTATTACTTTATTGACAAAATTAATACTGAACAACAGTATTGCTTAATATTGTCAATCATATAGACACAGCTGCAGCTACAACATTGTATGTTATAGGCCTATCCATAAAAGATAAATCCTATATTCTATATGTTCACTGTTGAGGTAAACTTCACACTTGGGGCAATTTGTCCCCACAAAGTGCATTTAGAATTCAAAATGTCTGAAGCTGGTTAATTTTCCTCCTTCTACAGCAAAATATAATTTTAGCAAATGTGCAGGATTTGGGCATATTGGCTTTGAGAACTTTGAGTAGATCTCAGACATAAAAGCCCAAATAAGCATTTCTAAATCGTCTTGTAGCACAAAATAATATGCACAACGTCAAGTGGGCTTGAACCAAAATACTTTTTTGAGCAACTGTAGCAAGCTGTTTCCAAAACAGTGTCAAGATTACCATCCCAAATAGACTGCAGGCTCTCCATGCAACCAGGACTTCCACCACAGTAATCAAGGAATGCTGGAAAGGGCAGACAGGATGTGTGATTGCTCATGTGGTGTGGAAAGTAACACAGAGCTTTGATACCGGCAGCATGTCAATATTTCTTTGCTGTTGCTGCTTGTGTGCTTTGTCGCCATCCCATGGAGTTGCAAGGATGCAGGCAACATATAAAGTGATGTGCATGGAAACCGACCAGTGCATTGATTTATATTTGTGACTATACTTTGTCGGTATGACGTCAACCTCCCATGCAGTTGTACAATACAGAGATGCATACTAGATGCGAGGGGGGGGGTTGAAAAACAAAGTCTTTCCCTGTTGAAAGTTGAGCCACGTTTTGTGCTCGGTGGGTTGACAGGACCAGCACTCCAGATGGTGGCTGCTCTCAATGACAAACTCAGTTCACATGCATTGTACTTTCTCTTCTGTTTCTTAGATGTTTGATTAGCAGCAGTTCTGAAAAAAATCTGTCTTGTCCTCTTTTGTTGTTTTTAGCTGAATATGATAATGTTACCATAATAGTATCCTAAAGTGTGCAGTACAAAACCTGATGGCTGGATTGTGAAGTTGTCCTCCATGTTAACTTTCTAGTAAACACACTGGAACTGGCTCTTTGAATAAAAAAAAGATAAATAAGAACTTGTGGGAATATTTCTTCTTTTAATTTATTGTGATTTTGTTATTTGTGATTTGTGTGGCCCGAACTCAAACATCCTTGTCATTTGAGTGGTGCGCTGTGATAGGCAGTCTGAAGTTATGAGTGTCTATTTGGAAATTATTGAACAGCTACAATACCATCAATAGAACTGGACGATTGCAATTGATGATTCAGATTATCACCCTACCCAGAGCTGCCTTGGC
>CABFOQ010024208.1:55533-76992 GCA_900660455.1 Gephyroberyx darwinii
GATCGATCAGTGGGCTTTCACATCTATTGCATATGATCTTTGGGAGAGGTTACAACAGACTCTCAGTGTCAGCCTAGCAATAACAACTAAAAGAGAAAGAATGGACAGCATGTTTGGGTGTATTTGTGAGGTATAATATTATATCCCATAATGTTATATTATATTGGTATTTTCACTTTTAAAAGGTAAAAATTCAATCAAAAGATATATCGCTGAAAACCAGTGTAGGTGGGTAGTGTAGTAACCTGCCTTTCAAAACTAGCAAGCAGCTACCTGCCACAGTAGATATCCTCCCACTCACTCCTGTTTCAGCTGTTCTAGTACAGATGAATCATTTTTAACCTCAGTTTGACCCCCCAACACAGACAAGTGTTAACCACATCACAGCCAAGTGTGAAAAAATGAAAAGGAGTGGAGTTTCCATCAGTCTGTCATGGGGATACACCAGCAGGGGCGCAACACATAAAGAATGGAGAGTTTGGTGAAACAAAATGAACAACACAGCATCTTAGTTGGGGTAGTAGTGAGGTGATGGGATAGTCCTGGTGATTCTTTTGGGAATCCTTTGTTTACCTGGACAGGTTTCTATAGACATATTTAGCAAATGGAGTTGTTCAATGTTGTTCAATGTCCATGTCAGTAGACAAAATGCTTCAGTTCTGAAACTGATCTTAAATTGCAGCATGAGGTATTTTGACCGCTGATGCAGCCAAACTTGCCAGCATCATCCAGCAGATGGAGTCAATACACCACAGCCTCATCTTAAGGACCATAAACACTGCCCTCCTCAGGCCCTCCGCAATCATTTACACATTCATGGTAATGAACAATAAAATCAGCAATATTAAATCAAAGGACAGCTTTTTTAATTGAATTGGGGGCATAAAATGACTCTCCTCACTCATTTTACATCCCCAATTGAACAATTTGAGGACATCTAAAATATAGCTTGCTTATGTTAAAATGTCTCATCAAATTCCCCAAATTTAACCTTTAGATCAGGTAATAGCAAATAAAATATTGAGTTCAGTGGGTGCCAAATCAACACATAGAGAACAAGAGTATGGACACAACATGTATAGAGCTAATTGTTCCTTGTTGCCTTTGCAGCACATTTGAACACAATTGAACATGTATGATCTTGTGTTGCCTTGAATTAATTACAACTATTTCTAAGAGAATCAAGAGAATCTCTGCAATTCTCACAAATTTGAATATGACATTTAGTTCATTTAATAAAATTGAAGCAAAAGCATTCCTATCATGTACTGAACCGGAGGTCACTTGGTCGCCCCACGACATGAGCTGCTACCCTCAACATTTTATGTGTATAGACAACAATGAATGGGGCTCTAACAAGAATGCTCCAGTATTTTGATGCAAAAGAAGCTGCATGATGAATGTTGAGGAGACTAACTGGACTGATACTGGGACATAATATTAATAATGGAAACAGCACAGAAACTGTTAACAGAGAGAGACTAAACTAAACTAAACTACAAATCTCCCCGTGACCATTCTCTGATTGTATATAGGTACGTCGTGCCCAAAGTACAGTTATTGGAAAGTCAGGGTCCACATAGTCACCTACGGCAAAAACAAAAGGACCTTTAAAAAAGCAAACGCGTAAACCAAGCAGCGTGACTCGCCAGAGATAATCGGGATTTGAGAAGATATGCCACCAACGGAAAAAACTGGACATCACAGCGCCATTACCGCTAGAACAGTAGTCTAGCAAAGATGGCGTCGACGGTGGGCGTTACGCACACAGCCACACACAGCACGAAAGCTTATGCGCATGCGCATGAGTGAGACTAGCGCCACAAAATGATTTTTTTTTTTTCTACGAGGCTGCTGGATAACATTTAATAAAACAATTGCATGTTGCAGAGAAGAACTTCTGAACTAGGAAAAAATACAGTCATTAGTAGCATCCAACTAGCGCCCAACTTGGAACCCGTTCATTTTTTGAGCCGTTGTCAGCCTGAGCGCCTCTTCCGTGCGACTTTCCCATGATTCCCCGAGTTTGTAGACAATGAATACGATTTACTGCAATACATTATGCTTCCAGCTCTTCTCTCTGAAGGCTCTTTGGTCTGAGAGCATCATGCAAGCCGCTGGTAACGCCAATTACTGCCCAAAAAATAAATAAACCGAATGTATTATTTCTCCGTAGACACTTATATTTACCATTAGTACAAAGAGGGAAATTAACAGCAGATAATTTAATATATAACATACATGTCCTTAAAGATATAGCTAAGCTGTCTTTTGCCTGAATACAAGAGCTTGCTCATTTACTAAACTGGACTGCAGCAGTCCCCATAGCAACAGAGCAGAGGATGGATATCACAACTGCACGGAAATAGCATATGATTCTGGCTTTTGTAGTGCATATCCCACATTGTATTTACTTTTAATGCTGAAAACAATCCCACACAACATAATCATCCTGTTCCACTTCAACGATGAAATGTTCTGCTTGCCCCCAATTTCCCAGTAAAGAGATGGTATGACCCACCCTCATAAGAAAATGTTCACCAATGGTTTCCCCTCCCTTCCGCCTGGCAGGTACCACTCACTGCTGAGGGGCGTTTCTATCCATGTACCACACATTTAGTGCTCATTGTAGCAGAATTGCAGTGCACTGGACTGTACAGAGCAGGGTACCATCAAGGCTGTTGTCTGTGAGGGGTGGGGTCCAGCTACACTGATATCACAAACATAAGCTGATAGAGGGTGAGAGAAAAAAAGAGATATAGAGAAAAGAGGGGGGAAGATTGCACCTGAAGAGGAATATAAACGGGTAAGGAGAAAAGGGGGTTTATGAAGGAGAGGAAGGAGAAAATGGGGAGAGGTCCAGAATGGTTCAAATAGACTCGGTCCTTTGCTGGTTTGCCTCTTTATCTTGTTGACAATCCATCTTTCTTTTTTCCAATCTCCATCTGCTATACTTTTTATTTTCAGAGGTCCATGCGTATTTGTTATTTATTTTTTTAAATTATCGTATGACTGCTGTGCTAATATTCATTCCAAATAAGATATGTCTGTGGTTTGTTAATTCTTGCTTATATTGGGTGGAATCTGTGTGGGCCATGGTGAATATATCTGTGCATTGGCCCAGATTGTAGGTTTCTTTAGCCTTTTTATATATTTATATTGCTAAGGCCCTTGAAAGAGATTTAACAAAGCAGCTGTGCCTATTCTATGGCAAAATATTGATTGATATTTATACTGTATCATTAGAGATTGACTGGCTTGATGTTTGCTTTGCAGCAAAAACTGTTACTATTTTGGGGGAAATCCTATACATTACAGATATATTTATGAGCATAGCCTGTATCACATATCATACAACAGTGCTATGCTGAGTATTGAGATAAAACTTTGTCTCATGAACTGAACTTGTAGGCTATAGTAATTCACAGCCTTAACTCATTTCATCACGAGTGTCATTTCAAGCACCTAGAATGGTGTATTATAATATATCGCTATTAATAACCCAGAATTGTGAATAGAAAATTATAAATTACACCCACAACTCCAAATGATAACCTGCAAACATCATTTATACATCTTCATCTTTTTTGAAATATATTTTCTTATTTTGTCAAGGTGAACTACGGTATTTCTAGGGATAAGAGCAGGAATGACAAAGCTAAATAGCAGTTCAGTCATCCCTTGGGGACACTGACTTGTGTAGAGAATTTAATGGTCACACTTCATAAAAAGGTGGAAAATATTGAACAGGTTTCCATCCAGTAAACATCCATAAAGGTTAACTGTTATTGTGTCTGTGACTGTATGCCATCCATGGGGCCAGGATGAAAGGAGACACCCCAGTGAATAGCACCATGAGTGTCGGCCAAGCCAGGAAGCTGGTGGAGCAATTGAAGATCGAGGCCAGTTTTTGCAGGATAAAGGTAAGACTGAATGTTTTCAGGTGTGATCCATGCTATTCAGCGACATAATCCAGAACCCTTGAGCCAAATGTAAATAAAGGAGTGACTGGATCGCCAAAAACAAAATATCGGATTAGAGAAAGTTTTCTAATCTCAAATCAATTGATGGGGCTCTTGATCCAAGGGCTACACATTTGTACCAAGGGCTACGGTAAAAATGAAAACATTGCATGGATATCAGCAAATCTTTTTTAGTTTGTTTATATTGGTAACGTTTCTAAATATTAGAATTATATCATAGTATAGTTTAATATTATACAATGTGTTACAGTGTGTTACAAAGTCCTAAAGAGCCTGTTCTCCAACTTTATTGCTCAACAATTACATCTATACTACATTTCATGAGAAATCTGCTCTCATGTAATACCATGTTGCAACAGGTCAGTTATGTCCCTAATTGTTCCAGTAACCAATTAGTATTAAACTCACAGTCTCATGTTGGATATCCTCCAAATGCTATTGGCTATCATATTCCTAATGGCATCAAACACAACTTGTAGAGGCATATTTCTTGTTTGAAAAGCATAATCCATCATTGCAGAAGAGAAGCAGAGGCTAAATGTATCAAACATTACTAATATTGTGATATTTTGTGGGGACATTTTCAGCTGCTGTTAGATTTCTGGTGGTTGAGAGGCAAAACAAAACGCTATGGCAGCTTTGGGATGAAAGTTTGAAACCTTAAACAGCTAAAAGTGAAAGTTTCCACCATCAGCTGTCAGTTGTCATTAAGTTTCTTTTTACCTTGTCTCAGCAGAAAGGAATAGGCACTTTCTTCTGTCAACACTGAAATACTCTTATGACAGTTACAGTTGGCAGCCAATTCAAATGTCTTTCAAATGCAGATGGTCAGAGGAGACATTCTAGTATACAAGCATATACATGCTCCTTGTAGAACAGGTAAATCATGTCAACATTGAGAAGAGCAGTAGTCCAAGTTCAGTGTAGAACACCAAGGTATAGCTACATAAGTGACTGTTGTAATATATTGTTCTATTATATCATTATTATATTCTAGTCTCTCAATATAAAGGCTGTCACCTTCCCCACAACAGTGAGTGACATAACTTCAACGTGGCTCACCTGAATCTCTACAGCTAATCTGCTGGTTTCATGGGATACGCCTAATTCTAGATTCGTCCCTTTAAAGTGGCATCATGAAGTGGACTAATTTAAATCAGAGTACAAATATATAGTTCTGGATTAAATCAACTGGACTCCTTGAAGAAAAATTAGACGGATTCAAATGGACAATGGTAGTGATAGCCAATTACCACTAACCACTTGTAAAAGTGGATTAGTCCAGGATTACTGTTATTATTTGTAGTATTAGTATTAATACTGTACACATATGACACTTTCCCTGTACCTATGCTACCTCCTTCCATGTTCTGGTAAAATAGTGACACAGCAAACAGACAGTAATGCACATGCATTTTTGCACACTGCCAGTTTTCTACCCATATGGCACCTCTGTCCTGGACGTCTAGTCATGTACACGACCACATCTGCACATTCTGTACATATGCTATCGACATCTGTAAAGTGAATATATATCTAGTATATATATATATACACTTTACAGGATGTATATTGTTTTTTACAATGTTAGACTACACAGCATGACACTTTCTGTACACACGTATGGCTCGTGGCATGGACTGTAGACTCACATATCTGCTTTGTTCAGTTTTCCAATATCCCTTCCCATATAATAACTAGTAAAGTAAATCGAGATATGTAATTAAGTAATCCATACTCTATACCATACTTCCCACTCAGTCTACTTAACATTTTTATTCTATTCTTCCTTTTTTGCTGCTCTATTCTATTACCTTTTCTGTTACAACCCAGTTTCTCCATGTAGATCAATACATTTTCATATTATCTTATTAACACAGCATTATAGACACATTAAATATTCACACATTTTCCAGTCATTTGTTTCAATTCTCTGATAAATTATTAAAATTAATTAAATGTTAATCATTTGTCTTTGATTTTTTTCTGTGGGCTCCATAAAGTCTCATTCGGCCATAACTTTCGTGGAATCCATTCACAAGGACTAACTAAGCCATATTCCTAAAAGACATTCAAATGTTCTTCTTTCATTATTCAGATAAGGTCATCCCCATAGGATGTAAATGTCAAATCTTCACATTCTTCCACAGTTATGAGAATGGGCCCAGGTCAGGTATACTGATGAGGAAGTCCACAAGAATAAACCAGTCCCGGAAACATTACTAGATCGCTCCCTTCATGTGAACACTTATTTAACGACGTGCGTTGTATTTCAAAGGTGTCACACAGTTAAATATGAAATCTACATCTAGACTAACATGATTTCATTTAATTTAGACTTGAGAAGTAGAGTTATTGATCTGATTGTGTTCAGTTTTTTTATCTGATCATCCTCAGGTATCAAAGGCAGCAGCTGACCTGATGGCGTACTGCGATGCACATGCCTGTGACGACCCTCTCATCACCCCTGTGCCCACCTCAGAGAACCCTTTCAGGGAGAAGAAGTTCTTCTGCGCTCTCCTTTGAGACAAATCAGGGATTGTTGTGGTGGTGAAAGTACAACTGTACAGTACATGTACTTCAAATCTAAATAAGACATCAGTGTACAATAGTAACCTTGCATAAAAGCTGCCGATGTACAGTACATACTCAACTACAAAATGTCTTGAGCTAAATTTCATAACTGCTAGTGTCTGTCTTGATGTTAGAAGGAAAGAAACAAGAATATATGGGAATTCTTGACAAAACCATTACCAATAAAGAATCATGGAGTCATCACTATCAAGACCCACACAAACAGCCATAACCTGGTTGAAACTGTGTACATGTCATGTTTAAATGTATTATAGGTAACTGCCAAAAAGGAAACGCCAACATCAAGTGTCTTAAAAGGGTGTTGGTCCACTTCAAGTCACAAGAACAGCTTCAGTAAGACTGAACTCCTCCATTTGGTAGTTGGGTTATGGTGGTGCTACATGCTGCTCTGATAAGTGATCTAGCAACAACTGCTTTCATGCTCTTCAGATAATTTTGAAGGGCGGACATTAAGTAACAGAGACGGGACTTGTCTATAATTTGTTTCCATGCTCTTTAAACCATTTTGTGACCAGGTGTGCCCTGTAGGTGGAGGTAACATCACCCTGTAGTCATCCTTCTTCCATCAGGACAGAAATGCTTCACTTAAAAGGTAGAGGCGATCATTCAGAATGGATATGTCTTGATTACCATTTACCTTGCCCTTTAGGGAACTGAGTAGAGCTCAACCTCTCCAGGGAGTTGCATCCCACTTATTTTCAATACATGTTCCTCCTTTACTAAAGGTGTTTCCTCTATTTTGGCAGTTACTTGTATCTACCTGATTATGAGTATAATCGTTGTTCTTTGTTATATTTCAACATTTAAGTCATTTCTATACCGTTGCTGTAGAGTGTGTGTGAGAGAGAGTGAGTGTGTATGTATAGGTGCTACTGTGGAACTGAAGCAACTAATCTGAGGATCTAGTCATTGTTTAATCAATATTTTATAGTTCAATAGCACACAGACCCGAAACATTCCTCTGGAACTATAACTAATCTAAGCCATTTAAGTAAAATCGGCTATTGGGTTATTATGAGTCTGTCCAACAGTTTTCTATTTCTTTCTGGCAAGAATAAATACAGCTGTTATAATGTACTTTCACAGACAGGTGTACATTGTCATTTTAACAATTTCAGGTCTGAGGTACTCTAAGGCAGTGGCTCCCAAAGTCATTCAATTGAAGCTGGGACTGTGAGAGAATGACATAGGAATGTCACTTTAGAGCAGAGGTTTCACTTTGCTCATGGTTATTTCCCAACCTATAGTATAGACAGTTTATTTCTGTACCAAATCATATAAATCAACAAAAAAATCCTCTCAAATGGAGGTCCCTCAGACAAAATCACATCAAATGGGGGTCCATGGCCTAATGCGTGTCCAATTAGGGGCGTCCTGGACATGAAAATGTTTGGGAACCCCCACTCCAGAGACCACTTGTCCACTCCATTTCAGATTACTTGCAAAAATCAAACTCAAATAAAACTTTCTGTCACCAAAATTTTAACTTCATTTCTGATTTTATTTCATTAAAAAAAATGAGCCTTCAAATGAACATGTTAAACAAAAATCAGTCCAAATCTGACACTTGCCCTTCACACCGTTACTAAGAGCAATATAAAAACCAAAATGCTTTCACAGTCAAACACATCAGCCAGTGGTTCAACAAGGAGCATCTACAGAACACTCTTAGAAAACAGGAGCAGCTACAGGATGGTTACATCTTTTTTGAAGTAGTGACTTGTGGGTGGGTGTAAGCATCAAACATTGTATGGAAGATTATGTGACACTGGATATCAGCCTGGACATCTACATGCACTACTTGACTTGACTCAAGGTAAATTTGACTCACCAAAATGTCATTAAAACTAACATGCATTAAGGCATTACACATTTAGAAAAGGCTATTACAGATTAAAATCTAGAAATGTATGAACACATGACTAATTTAGGCTTGTTGGTGTCTAAAAAAACATATAAAATGGTATTTATTTTCATTTAAAGCCACTGGAAACACCGATCTGTGATTCCTTTGAAATGATGCTGCTTTTATCTTTAAAAAAGGTACAAGACACATGGCTTGTTTCTATTCAAAGTGAAGCCATATATAGGAATGGAGGAGTTTTTACTTCGTTCCTGCCACTGGGGTTTTTGCTTCGCAGGGTGAGACCGGTAGAGGATTTATTACAGTTGCATATACTTCCTCTATAACATATGTGTACAACAGATAAACTGCTTTAGCCATGTAATTACAGTGGACAGAAGGTACTAACTGATAGATCATGGCCATTGGGAGACTTAAGCTGGTTGCCACAGAATGTTGATAATGTGTGAATGATCATTTCCTGTGAGGAAAGTGTATGATACTTAAAGTCAGACTATAGACTACTGACTATAGTTAATCACTCCAGCCTTAGCGATTTCTAACAAGATGCTAACAAGATGTTAGCATCTTGTTGTGGCATGAAACTGTGACATAAACACACCACTTGACAGCAACTTTCCAATGGCTTTAAATAAATAGAGGAAAACAGTCCAAGAGTTCAAGATGGGTGCAAAAAGTTGTTTTTTTGGACTGCATTAATAAATTGTCACCTTTCACAGAAAGAAATATGTGCTAAACTAAAACACATCAAAATGTTTCTGTGAGGCTAAAATGTTGAATCTCAGAACAAGCCAGCATTAGTGAGCATCACAAAGGAAGTGATACGCCCAGTGATTAACTATAACATTTAATTGATCATAAAAAGGAAATCCAATCTAAAACAGAAAGCACATGTAGAATTCCACTGAACTTGTTGTAGTTAAATATTGTGAACAGCTGTCTCTAGAAATAAGACAAAATAATTGAATCTGTGATGTCTTTAGGAGACACAAGTTGCTCCATTGTAAGTAGGAGAATAACGTTGTGGGCTCAAAGAATAGCAATTGTAACTGTTCTGAACAGAGAATGGTGCCCATATCCACAGAAACCTCATGTACTTTTGTTGTGTTTAATTCATTGTCAATGGATCAGCTCCAGAACGCTGAAGACTTCGCTGTCTAGTTTCACGTTTTGGAACAAGAAGTGTTCATGTTTACAAATCTAAGTCAAAGATCATGAGATGGCTGTGTGAATTCTGTTTTAGGTGGATTTCCGCTCGTAGGATTTCACTATTTTGAGTATACTTAAAAATAAATCTTGTTGCTGTGTACAGTGTCACTTCATATATGGTGTAGCTAAGCTTATTCAAGATCACTGAAGAGGTACATGTTTTGAGACTTTCAAAAGTACAAAACAAAACAAAGAAAAAGAAAACACGCTTTATAGGAAGGAGTCGCACCATTCCCGAAGACAGCCATAGCAGTCACCTTGCTGTTTGACATTTGCCCCACAAGATTCCTTCAGCCAGTCCCGGAAAAGCTCCTCGTCTTTCTTTAGCACCAGAAACTGCCCGAGGACAACATATGCCTGTGGTTGTGGGGGGTGGGGGTGGTTAAGAAAAAAATGCAAGTATTTAAGACATTACATTATGAAAATGTTGATGTTAGTTAAGCCTAAATCCCAAATAAGAAGTGCAGACATGTAGTTTTCAAAGCTCCAGCGATTGGCATATAGTAGCAGAATGATTTGACTACATTTATTCAGAACATATTTTTGTCAAGTTCGTGTCATTTTAAACGGTAGTTCGTTATCATTTGGTGCATGATGGAGCTAGTGGGAGTTTAGCCTAATGAAACATGGGCTCTGGATACTTCTGGATACTGCACATCAGTTTTTTTCATTAGTTCCTTCACATTAATTTCCAAAAAAATTATTTTCAATTTGATAGTAGAGCACTTGGTTTAAATGTAACGAAACAAAAATTGCATTTTCATTTTCAAAATCATCACCAAGAAGATATGTAGCCTCTACACTACATTTTACACTGTGTACTTAAACAATGCTATACATGTTTATAGTGCATACTATAAAGCAATCAACTTTAGATCACCTTGTCAAAGCCCTTTCCCTCCAGTCTTTTGCCGAGGGCCTCTCCAATGCCTGCAAGAGCCATCACAGACTTCTCACCCATGGGCTCTGCCACAAAATCTTTGTGTTTCTGGGATGTCGACGACATGGCTGCTTTGTAGGCGGTCACAGATCACCAGGTACTGAGCTGTAATACAAAGACCACAATGGAAATTAAAATTAATTACACTTCACTTTCAATGGAGACTTGACCAGAATGATTTGTGGATCAAAAGTAATTTTCTCACATTTCATTTTTGTTGGCAAAGAAAAATACAAACATCCTTATTATTTTGCTACAATATCCAACTACGTGAGCTTTAACAACAAATGTAAACAATGAGATCAAATGCGGTACACACATCAAAATGGGAGACCGTAAATGGTTAACCAGCAAACTATGTGTTGAGTTAGTTTTAGCTTTAGAAATATTTGCTTGTTTCAAATGTTTATAAAATATCACACTGCCATGTTTGAGTAGCAATTGACAGTATTGTAATTTAAGATGCACTGGTCCACATGCTATTTACTTCTCTTTTGTAAACATTTGGGTGTCTATTATTCAATGAAAAAATAGGTTGGAAAGCCAGAGTCAAGAAATTAAACAATATTTTTGCAGAGCATTAGGCTGTTTTAGGTAGGCGGGTAAAACTCTAAACTACTTTCTTCTCAACTTTTCAACCTGGTTAATATGCCTGGTTTATGGCTAGTTCGTGATTCATGCAGAAACGAATGTGATGGACTGCATGCGTTCAACATGGCATAATTGTGGCCAAAGTATGTAGGCGCCTTGGCCGTACTTGGCAGTCACGTGCGCAGTCATGCATCACCTGAAATTTAAAACAAGGCAGACAGCACCACAATAACCTAAATACACCTCTGTCAAGGATTGGTAGTACAAAGAGGAACCGGAAGCACTGGCTGATTCCAGTGGGGGTTTTTTTCTTGTTGGGGGATTTGGGGAGATGAATTTTCCTACAGCAGCATTGAGATTTCAGGCCCCGCACTTGTCATGAAAGTGCGAGAAGCACGATTGCCAAGGTATGTCTGTGTTCATACAGAGCTCATGTGTATCAAGTCACACAGATTGCATGAACTAGGCATTACTCCAATATTAATGTGGATGTGCCATGCAAACATCTTACTCCTTTTACTTTTCACCATCTGCATCCATCTCATATGCAGTGTTATGCATACATATTAAAATCAACAAAAAACAAGCCACACTCATACCCTCACACTCATTGTTTTCACCGACTAAAACATCCACAACACACCCCAAAATCCACCTTTCGGCAAATTTAAACCTCAACATGTTAATTAGGGACACATCTTATCGTATTTTTTGGGCCTTTTGCAGTGAAAGGAGTTCAAGGTGACAGGAAAGGCACTTTGTTACTTGGCCGGCTTCTAACCCAGCATGTTACATTTACAAGGTATGCACCTCAACAAACTGAGACACCGGGAAGGGACAACTTGGAGCAATTTGGAGTGACTTTTCCCACAGTAATTACAAAAAATGCTATTACTGCATAGGTCTGCTGTAACAAGTAAGTTTGAAGATTGATATAAATATTTTACAAGTTTAATTCAAAGCATAATCCCAGAACATTAACAAGAGTACAAACAACCGCAGCGCGCCAGAAGGTGACGCCACAGGTAGCTGAACCATACCGGAAATTACGTCACGCGCAAATTGGCGGTTTTATGTCACAGTGAAATATAAACATTTAAGTGAAACTAATTCAATCAGTTCCGTTCTCGCTGGTCTCAAAGGCTCAACGTTTCCAAAATGAATTATTATGAGATGGAAAATCACTAAATGGCTCGCAATGCACCATGTTTCATTTGCAGGCTGTTTATTGACTTGACTTATTTAGATAATGACACTTAACACTACAGCTATAAACTGTTGTATTTGACAGTTAGCCAATGACTAATCACACTAAATTTAACTATCTTCCATTTAATCATATTAGGCTGGCATTAGGTTACCCACCCACAGTTAAACTGCGCGTGCTACATTTCAGTGCTAACATTAGCTTGTTAACGTTGCGAGCTAACGTTTGCTAGCGCAAGCAAGATAAAAGGATGAATATCGTTCACAGCTTCATAGCGAGTCACCCCTATTTCCTGGCAGGGGCAGAGCATCTACTACTTTAACCATGAATTATGTCCAAATAACGTTGGCCACGACGATATGTTTGAAGCTAGCATAGCTAGATAATATTAGCTTAGCTTCCATGTGCATTCATAGTCTACAGGCTTCAAACTATGGCTAAGTTAACACCTCAGGAAGTTTGCTGCTAGCTGTAGCAACTTCTTATCAAACATGTTATTAAGGTGACTTTTTCATACAACAAATTTGGATCTAACTGATAATGATGAATTGCTGGTGGCTCTGATGTGTTAACTTACCTTTCTGGTAGTCTGTCCTCGCTAGTTATTTGCTAGAGAGCCGTGTTGCTTCAATGTATCCCAAGCACCGGCGACCACAATGCAATGCGCTCGCCTCCAGACACAGATGGTTAAAGTTTGCCCTGGAATTTGACTTGACAGTGGCTTGTATTTCTCAATGAGTCAGTAACATTGCAACAAATTCCCAACCATCCAGTCATGAGGCAGTTACTTATGATTCCCCTCTGACACTGTATGAAAGCAGTATGAAATTTACAGGAATTTGTCTTGATGACATACAGAGATATTGACAACTTACAAAATTTCACAGTATTGAATAACACATGGCACTAGGACATTTCGTTGTCTCAGTACTTGTACAATTTGTGCAATGACAATGAAGTAGAATCTAATCTAATCTAATCTGGTTGCAATAGCAGAGGCAAGTGTAGTGAGTGACCAGCAGTGCATTAGTCCAGCATGCCATGTACCAATCTTACCATTTATTGATGTAGGTTCATATAAACACATGCTAACAGCATCCAGTCCACAAGTTCCTATCAGTGCTTAGTCCCCATACGCCCCAAACGACATCCCTGTTGCTTCCTCTGGGAAAACCAATGCCAGTCTGATGAATTGCAAAATTTGAATTATAATATGATTAATGAGTATATATGTATATAATGAGTATATATATATATATATATATAATATGTGTGAGTATATAGCTATCAGAGGGTTGTCGCTAGATTTAGTGACTTTTCAGACCCCCTGGAGACTCTTTCTTAAAAGCAATTAGAAGCTAATTTATCTACTTTTTCAGACCATGGGGAAAAATGTGTGAAAAATGTGCTGGCTCCCAAAGTATTTGCCGACAAATTGGTATGGCTGATGCAGATGCATGTACATTACTGTCGGCCTATCTATTACTACTTGGCTGCCTGGTAGGCTAAATTCATATCACTTCTCCCAAACTTTAGCCATTAGCTAGCAAGCCTAGCTCACATGCCTTCAAATCAATCAAGTTTAGCTTAATTTATCACTGATATGAGGTTTCTAACACCTTTCATTCACTGAAATAAAGAGGCAAGATTTGGGGTCTTAAGGTATGTAAAGCTACAAACCTTTGGAAATTGCAAATTTTGTTAGATTTAATAAGAAAGCAGCTTTTTCATTGGCTCAGGACTACCATGTGGTGCAGTTTGCTCATCACTTGTGGTTGGCTCATAGCAGAAGCAGGCGATTGGCAGCATTCCTGACAGGGCTTACTGAGGGAATAAAAGTCCCTCTGGCTCAATGCCCAGTCTTGAATAAGACCTATAGTGTTTAATAAAGGTTACTGCAACTCATTGAAATCTGGAGGTGTGGCAGCCCACAAGTGTTTTTCCTAAGCAACATTAGCAATTTGTTCAGTAACTATCAGCCAACATTTATTTCTCCAAGTGTGTAATATTAACCTAGGCAATCGCCTAAATACAAATATCATCTAACTGCTGTCATAACCCCATAACTGATGATAGATTGTTGCATAGCCTATTCCAGATATGTCCTGAGATGAAATTTCAGCTAGAGGTCATCAACCTAGATTTTTTGCTCTTCTGCGTACCACTGTTATAACACATGGCTATTTGAGTTACCGTCGTCTTCCTGTCAGCTTGAACCAGCCTGGCCAGTCTCCTCTGACCTCTCATTAACAAGGCGTTTTCGCTCAGAGAACTGGCACTCACTGGATGTTTTTTGCACCATTCTGTGTAAACTCTAGAGACTGGATATTTCTGAGATACTCAAACCACCCCGCCTGCCACCAACAATCATTCCATGGTCAGTCACAGTTCTTCCCCATTCTGATGTTTGGTCTGAACAACAACTGAACCTCTTGACCATGTCTACATGCTTTTATGCATTGAGTGGCTTCCACATGGCTGATTAGATATTAATGTACCTAATAAAGTGGCCACTGAGCGTATATGCTTGTTTAGTCTGTCATATTCTGAAAGAACATTGGACGCTTTGTACATGTCGTGAATATCACAATTGCTGCCATCTTTACCGATTTGGTCTTTTCAGTACATTATTTTTTGTTTTGCTTACTTACATCACTATTCCTTACAAGACAAACTACCTACAACCTAAGTTTATGTAGCCTGCTAACTACTAACCTACTAACAAAGTGATTCTTTTCCAGCATCATTCATTATAAGTGTTATAGAGCTGCAGAAAGATTATATGCAATACAGGAAAAGTGAGTGATTATTGCTTACAGGGTGAATTTTATTTAGTTACATCTGACAGTATACAAGGAGGATGGGCAGTCACTTGGAGTACCATTTATTTCACAATTGTGCGCATTAATTACTTTCCAGCTTTTTCTGTGTTTTGATATTAGCATCCATATGGTATAATGAGGAGGCGTGTTGGGGTTTAATAGTGCAATTGTAACAGAAACTCAAGGTTTGCAACTGGGGTGTAAGCAGGCTCTACATAAGACTACAGCTCAGACAGAATGGAGGAGGCCAGGCTGCAGGACAGGCCGGTACCATCAGGCTCCACATTGAGCTTCTTCACAACTCCATCCTCCACCAACATGGAATATCTGAAATACAGGATAAATCACAGGATAAATCGATTTATAGCCATGCTCTTAAAAGCAGCTGTAAAATCCAGACATTGAATCAGTTTTCTACTTAAAATAACAATATTATTTGTGGAGGAGCGCTATACTAAATCTAACATTGTCAGAAAGTATAGTAACAATATTAGAAAAAAATAAAAAACAGACCTTACATGAAAGAAAGTCTGTAAAAATATGTTTTTGAAATAGGATTTTGCCTTTGCAAGGCCTAAATTAGGCCTAAGTGGGCAGATTGTTGTACAGTCTAGGACCCTGATCGCAAAAAAAACTCAAGAAAAAACTCAAGCTGCAGTGCTGCGCTGCTGCTCATATAAAAAAAGTCAGCTCTTGCTCTTGGCTGGATGAAGCATTTCTTCATCCAGCCAAGAGCTACATTGCTGACCTTTTAATAAAAGAATAAAAGAATCACTAAAATCTCAAAATTAATTCTAAAATGCAGGGTAACCAGATTATCAACTCTGTAATTAGGGTGATGTGTTCACTTCTTTTGGCACCAGTTAAAAGTGCAGACCTTTCTCAAAGCATGAAAGATACAATGTCTTTCAGACTGAAATTGTGACTGATAAAGATACAAGCAACTGCATTCTGTGCCTCATGACTCCTAATTTTCACTGTGAAATGTAAGAAATGTATCACATCACAGCTGAGTAGCCTGTTAATCCATAAAGAAATCTTAAAACAACAGATATTTGAAAAATTTGAAAAACAACAGAAACACATTGATTAGGCAAAGGTCCAAGGACTCAAGCCATCCTAGACTCCCATCTAAATCTAACATAACAAATGAGCAGAAATGACATGTCTGAGTTTTCAATGGCTTTAAAGTGATCGTGAATACAAGCTTTAGCAGATGTTACCAATCTGCTATTGTATAGTGCAAGACTGAAATAGATAAAATGTATCCTTACCTCTTGGATCGTTTGTTCCCAAGCGCCTGCACAATCTGATCGCTGTCAAGTAACAGATCAATTGCCTGCGAAGCAGAGAAAAAAAGAAAGATGTGCACACACACGCAGCCAAAAAACATTAAATGAACTTGCATAAATCAGAGGATTCTGGTTTACCTTAGTGAATGCTCCTGTAGGATCAGCCAGCATTCGAACCTGCAAAAGAAAGTAGCAATGAGCTCAATATTCTCTGATACATCCTCAATATCTATCCTTCCCAAAAGAATCCAGGCTCCCTCAAATGTTTGATGCAAACAATTCTGTCGTTTCAATCCACTTCTGTACTTGGGTGTGTGACCATTCTCTCAACTCTTAAGCAAGGCTACTTAGACTCAATTGGTCAACCTCTTTTCTTGGTAGTGAAATACTGGAGCTGGGTCACCATGGCTAGGTAGGCAGTGACAAAGTGAAAGAGAGAGGAGAAACTGCTATTATATTACAGACTAGAGTGCACCAGATTTTCAAACCCTAACCAGTTACTGGGGGAATTCAATAGATCCCAAACTAATCCTTTAGTATGTGGGGATCACAGACTTATTATAAGAAGGGAGACTGCCAATAGCCAATGAGAGCTGAGTTTACAGTGAGGCGAGGTGGAAGTGTTATATTATTTATGATAACAATTCATGTTAATAATGCGTTCCTATTTAAGGGCCTCAAACTTAAGAACTTTGAGAACCCCTGTCCTACAATGAATCTGTTATATAAGCCTAACATTATTTTTTTTCTGATAAGGCCTTCTCACCTCCAGCTCTCACTGAAATGTTTGTGTTTTGTTTTTTATGTCAGGATAATCTCAGTTATATCATTAAGTGTGTGATACCCTGTCCTTCCCTAATCCTCTAGTGTGAGCATATTTACAACTGAGAGACAACGAAATCTGTTAAATCCATTGTTATGTGTGCGATGTAATGCGTTTTCAAAATTGGTTAGGACATTAAAAGTCTTCTGTCCCCAGCCTTAAATTCTCTGTTCAAGCTGTGATAATGTTTTTGCAGGGGCTGTTTCAAATCCACTGGAAGCTAGGTGTCAATACAGATCAGGTTAGAACGCTTTGTCTCCCACACAGGAAACCAAACATTTACAAATTTTAAAAAATTACGCAATTAATGGGAATACCCTTTTGTGAAAGGATATATTTATGCTTACAAAATCTCAGACAAGGCTACTTTGCAGCTCATCTAAGCAACATCTAAGAGGTGTGTTTTGCTAAGAATCTGAATTGATTTTTTTATATTTTACTGTACGTCTTTGAAAAGAAGTATAAAAATAAAATATGAAACACTGACTTTGCAGACCTGATGCTGATTGTCACAACTCATCATATACCAACTGCTTCCCATACCTTGCCATCTGCTCCATGCTCCTTTCCCCAGGCAGCCATGACAAATGCATCATTGACAGCAATGCAGACGACCTCCTTCATACCTTTACTCCGCAACTCCTCAGCCTGCTGCACAAAGCCTGGAAGGTGAGTCTGAAAACAATAAGAGCAATGTGAGGTCAAAGAGTGCATTGATTCATGTGTGCATGACATGAAACTATATTGAATTAGTTAATTCAAGTGAGTGTGGACCTACCTTGGAGCAACCAGGGGTAAAAGCCCCTGGCACTGCAAAGAGGACTCCTTTTTTTCCCTTGAAGAGCTGATCCATAGCCACTTTGTTTCCTGGCTCCCCCTCCTGGACCTCCACTGCTGGGAGACTTTCACCAACCTAATGTGGATTAGAATGACAACATTATAGAACTAAAATAAAAATAAATAAATAAACTTATCAAGCCCAAGTTCCCACAGGAAATCGCATTGATGCATGATTTCTGTCTCTCCCTTCTTATGTCAAACATGTCAGGTTTTTCAAATATCAAATAGAGCTAAAACAATGTTCATGCATTTTACAAAACTGACCAAAAAAAAGATTAAGCTTGCCACGAATACAATCTTACCATGATGCTACGAACTTGTACTTGAATGTCTACTTGAATGTGTAAAAAATATGTGCACAAGTAATTGCAAGTGTACAAATGTCTAAGACATATTTGTACAAATAGATACATCTATGAATGCGCAAAATAGAACACACAATATGTTATCCCTATGGGTTTGGACAGTTATGTCTTTATTCTGGAGAAAGTCTCATTAGATTAGAGGATGGAAACAGCCAGGATTGTCTTGTGTGTCAAGACACACCCTGCATTCACATGCTATCAGATATTCAGTTATTGCTTATACTGTACATATCTAGAGTATTCATTTCACACTGTTCATACTTTCAATATTGTCCATACGGTATATATCTTAGCATATTTATAGCTATCCCTTACTGTTTATTTAATATATTTATCTTACCATTATACATATGTACATACTCTACATGCACTTTACTGCTATTTGCACTTCTGGTTAGATGCCAAACTGCATTTCGTTGTCTCAGTACTTATACTCTGTGCAATGATAATTGAATCTAATATATTCGGGGGAAGAAAAAGAAAGAAAAAAAAAAAAGAAAAAAAAAATCACATGAACGCCATTCAATATTGGATTGGATGAGGAAGTCGGAAGGTTAGAGAAAATGTTGCTACCCGAGTCTCGGGGTTATGACACAATTTAGAATTACACAACTCCGTATCAACATTGCGGAAAAAGCACGTTTTGTAAGAGTCAATGATAAGAAAACACAAATACACATATTACACGTTTGTAGGGAGCCAGACTGAGCATCATAACTAACATTTGTTTAAAAGAAGTTCATTAAATTAGCTTGTCCATGTTTGTTTATTATTGGTCTTCTGGGTTTGACCTTCCCTTCCATTAATTGTTAATGCGGCTGATTCATGTTTTCCCTGCTGATGGCATCATTAGGTCAGAGCAGAGGGTTGTTAAGGTTCACAAATTCTGGTTGATTTTGTATAACAACAAACACACACACATGGAAATTGTATCATTATTAAATGTGCACGTTTGGGCTGCTGGCCACCGGCGGCGCTTCAAAACATTGCAGAAGGATGCAGGCGGACTGAGCCGGTATTTAAAGTGGCTGAATTGCTTTTCTAATTTTGAAACTGACCCGAGGTTTCTCCGACAGTGTGTGTGTGTAAGGTGCGTCTTGAGTCTAGGAGCCTGTTGGAGACAAATGCTGGACGTGACTTACTCAATCACTTTGAGAGCTTTAGCACCTGCCTCAACCAGCGTTAATAAATAAAAATAAAAATACACTAAGCATGTCACGTCCTAGAGGACACTTTTATACAAAGTTGTGCCAGGTGTGATACATCCAAAATGCTTTAAGGCTTTGATTACAAGATAACAAGGAAATGGGAATAGCATGACGCAATTTTCTTACAGGCCTCCAAAGTAACGTTATAATGCTTATTTCCAACTAGTTATTAATACAGACCAGCCAGTCGACGGCCACTGCACACTGCTGGGTTATTATAACAATTTGTCCTTCGCTACCTCCAAAATAGGTGGTCGACGGGATGACGGGTGAAATAAAACCAACTCGATGTTAGCTAACGGATGTCATGGCGACAAACTACATGGCGATGTGAGATAACAATAAGTAAAGGAAAAAAACGATTTAGTTTACAGTCCGTAGCATAAAGATGAATCGGGGTTTAAACCACGTAAGCGTTGTTGTAAAACACAAAAGTCTTACCTTAATGGGCATGTTTGCAACACGAGTGATGTGAAACAGTCTCGCGCACTGGACGACACGAGCGCGTTTCAGAGTCGCTGTTATTGAAAGCATTATAAGACGGGCGTTTGTTGGTTCTGTCCCTTTTTGCTGTCGTTTCAGAGATTGACACACCCCCAGTGCACTCTCAGTAACTGACTAGTGCCCTACATTGAGTCTGGTGTCCGGTTGGGATTTAGCTTCCAGATTTGGGCCCACTAAAGCTTTATTCAGTGCACCATCTGCTAGTAATGGGCTACGTCTGCTTTAATATTTCTTAGGATGATTAAGAGCTTGTTTGCGGGACATTAAAACATTCACAGCAAATCAGAAGAGGAGACAGGACAATTTGGTAACATAGGATAAGATAGCTTTATTGTCCTGACAGCAAAATTTGTCCTGGACAATAAAGTTTATTTTTCCTTTTTTTCAATGTGAGGTAGGGTAGTGGAAACTAGTGTCATTGTGATTCATATTATCATTATGTGATGGTAAGACAATTTCAATTTAGGTTAATATTATTAATATTTTAGTTGTTGTTGGTTATAATTCTGCATTTCGTCCAATAACTCGAGCATAAATTTAGACACAGACACTGGCCATCTAAACGGACAGAAATAACAATGTAGTCACTGGGGGGCGCTATAATAAAGCCTCAAATTTAAACGCTGGTTGACTTAGTAGTGATTTGACAAATTTGTCAATTATAGATACAGTCAGAGAAGTGGGGATCAGCTAAATATGGAAATAGGTAAATAAAAGAAAAGCAAGCAAACAATTAATTCATTAGAATTTAAAAAGCCAAGGCTACCCACCCTTCCACCACTCCCATCACATCCATGCCACACATTTTTCATCTAATCATATCTTTTATTTTTATTAGCCTACTGTGATATTAGTGATGTCAACATTTTGATTGACTGATTTTAATGAGTCTTAAAGCCTCATAATATCACCAGTTATTTAGCTGTACCCAACAAGTAGGATGTCGTATTTAAATTACTTTAAAACTTTTTTATAAAACCCTTAAAAGGCCTTTGCCTCATCAATAATTAAGTCCAAATGAAACATTTGTACTTGAGTTCACTGGATGGTTTAAATATAGATCACTGCATTGCATTTTTTTAATGTAGGAAATGCAATGTAAATGAAAAGAAAAAGGATATGTAGCTAGATTTTTGATGTGAAACATTCATTAAGGAAGTTTGAAAGCCAAGACCCACCACCTTTTGAAGTTCAAAGCTGCATTGACATGCTCTTC
>CABFOQ010024208.1:77016-97294 GCA_900660455.1 Gephyroberyx darwinii
CCCCCCACACACACACACACACACACACACACACACACACACGGAGACATAATGAGACCAATGATGGTGGTGGTGGTGTGTCCATTTATTACACAGCACAAAGCACCTACAATAATCCACTACCTCTTGCTTCAGAGAGTGGAAGATTTCTTTTTTTTTTTTCACAGTGATTTTTATATGGACATGTTTAGACATGGACATTAAACTGTTTTATCTAAATGAAAAAAAAGTAGCCTATACACAGAAATTCACAGCCATTGTCACACACAAAAATAAAGCAAGTGTCAACAAACAACAGTAAATTGAGTAAAAAATAGAATTTAATCATTTAAATACTCTTTCAAAATACAAACATTGATTTTAACTTCTAAATAATATAACATTTAGTACAGCTATTCTTCATTATAACTGGCAATGTTAAATTTACACTGTGGCTATACAAGGAAATGTGAGGTTTGGTAATTTCTTGTATTGCTCATTTATCTTAATGCGCACATACTTAATAGAAACTACAAATGTCTGTATAATTTAAACAGTGACACTGCAAATAACCCCGCCCACCCCCACCGTACCTATAAGATATTGGTATGTTTAAGAAAAAAATCTACTTTTGTGTAATTGACCAGGTTATTATGGAGACACTTTTCTTAAAAACAACTGTTTTACTGGACCCAGGTATCTATTTTTGTGTACATATTTTTCCCGGAATTCTAATTAATTGAGAAACAACGTTAGTAAACAACAAATAAGAAACAAAGAAAAAAAAAATCCAAACATTTTTACAAGATAGGAAGATGGCTGTAACCTATGAAATCTTGTGTTACTTCACACTTTCGGGACCCACAAAGAATTGAACAGGATAGGTGAAAACAAGACCAAACATATTAGAACAAGAACATCAACTTTAGTTGAAGGCTTGGTTGAAAATATCAGTCACTTCTCCAGAGTGCTAGCTGGTGAACAGACTACTTAACAATTGCTGCTAATGCTATAAAAAGAGAATCCGGCCCAAGAGCCGTTTTCAATTTAAAATGTATCAAGTACTGCGGGGTAAAGCATGATAAATCAACTAGATTCCTCTAAAAGTTATGGAGGGAAGAAAACGTATCTGGTGTTGTTCAGTTGATACAACTGCAAGACCTCAATAAGATCCTATATCAGAGTTTAACAAATTATTCAAAACATCAAAAATCGGTTAGTTATGGCTAACCGGCTAACCCTGGCTCTTGAGGTACCCCTCTGTAGCCTCAGTAGCTGTGTAATTTGATCCCTAAAATGACAATTTCAGAAAATACATGTTCTTACGTTTTTAAAAACAAATAGCATTAATAACATTCTCATTGGATTGCTTTATTTCAATTCCAAATGCACAGCTGAGTGTTATAATCTAAATAAGTTAGCTTGAAATCCCAGAAAGGAAAGTGTATGAAAAAGCAGGGTTTTTACAAATTTCAATAAACTGTAAGCTGCACAAATTTAACTGTATCTGGGAATTTGTCATATTTATTGGGTTTATTATCTTTGTCATGAATTACATGTTTCTGCTGATTATTTTACTGGAATTCTACATGGCTAGAGGATTAATGGGCCTTTTGCCACTTCAACTTGCAAAATGTTAAAATATTCTTTTCACGGATCTGAATTTGACATCAGATTGCTAATTGCATATGAAGCGTATTATATTTGAATCATTTACATCTTAAGTATATAAACCAGCCAAACAATAAGAAGGACTCTCAGGATGGTCTCAGTCAGACAAGGTCGTAACTTCCCAAAGGAGGATAACATGTTGCATTTGTCGTTGCCCTGAACCCATTATGGGCCCTAATAACTTGCAGTTCAACAGATGTACATGACAGAGGGATCTCATTGAAAACAATTAAGATCCTTTCTGCAACGTTCTTCACCTACTGCAAAAAAAATGCAGCAAAATCTCATGACACAACTATCAATCGTATGGTTTAGTGTTACACATTACAGCCCACAAATCGATCATGAATGACACCATTATTTTTCAACAGCACATTCAAGTCAAAAATGTTGGTTAGATCTGGTGAAGGAGGAGAATATAAAAAAGCAAATTAGGCATTTGCATTCCTCTTCTCCTTTACTCACTGTTGCAGCCACACTGGCTTTGATGTCCAAGAGTTGCGTTTTTCCCTGATCCCTGTGTACTCTCATTGGTTTTGATTGCACACGCACGCACACATGCATGCTTGTATGGAAGCCAGTTTGCTGTGTGCCTATAGGATTTACATACAACATTGAATCTATTAACTTCCAAGTAGAGCATTTTCTGAGTAGACAATCTTTACATCTGCTTTTCTTGGACTAAAAATCAATTGCACAGCCTTTTATAAAGCACTCTCCACATCACCTACTGTATACACACATCTGGTGGTCTCACCATTTTATCCACATTTTAAATGTGACAGACTGACAATCGAGTCATTGTATTGCTTTTAACATATTGCAAGTAATTCCTATAAATTTGCCTATAAAGGCACACTAAACTATAGTAAATACAAGCACTTCTCAGTGCATGTCAATCTGACCTGGACCCTTTGTCAATGGCCATTTGCCGGGTATTTTATTATGGCTTTCGTGAGCAGATATTGCATTATTTGCAAAAAGTTCAAAAGCCACATGGTTGCAGTCTGGTCTTGAGTACCTCAACATCGTTCTTCAGTGGTTATGCAATTGCAAATAAATGCTATGATGGAACACACCGTAAGGATGGTAGAAACTGAATGGTTTTCTGGCATTCACATTGAATGTTTTCACTTCAGGTTTTTTCCCATATTTGGACTGATCTGGATCTTTTCACCAAAGTTTTGCAGTTATAACTTAAATAACCGACTCCCATTTAGGGACATGGATACATGAGGTTTTACTTTCCTCACACTTATCCTTTCTTCATGTAGCCCAAATTGAAAAGGGATTATCGCCCTTATTATTATTAATTCTCTAATAAAATCTTTCCATTCACACCAACCACTCATTCACTCTTGCAGACTAGATCTTTGTTGAGTCTTTCCCTGCATCCTCTTTGCTCTTGCTCCTTTTCCCTCTAGGGGGAGTCCATCATGGCCTCCAGCATCTCGAGGAAGAGTTTGTGCATGGGTACGCCACCACGGGTCTTGATGTTGTAGAAGGTGGTGAGAGCACGACCAGCAGTCTGTCGGAGGAGAGGCAATGTAAGGAGCAGGCGTCCTGCCCGTTGGGGGTCCTCTGGGTGCCGCTGACACTCCATCTCCAACAGGGCCTGGTGGAGGAGGTCACGTAGCTTCTGCACAGCCTCCATGTCCTCTATGTAAACAGAGTCTGAAAGAATGGGAAGGAGTGCATGGTAAGGCTGTGTGTTAGGGTGCCTGTATTTCCTCAGAGTTAAAGCCTGTCTGGCCAGGTAATTTAACACAGGTACAAACTAATGGCAGCCTTTATTTCCAAAACAAACAGTGAATCTGTAGTGGAAGCAGGCCATGCTGGGTGATCTGCTGTTGACAGTAATCGTGTGTGGGCCTCTATGGAATCTTAACACCATTAAGTGCTTAACTACTGTTGCTATTAACCTACACATAGAGGTATATGTGTAGGCTATGCCAAAGACTCAAAGACCTTTGGATTTCTTTATTTTTTGTTACTAGCCATCACCTCAGACCTTAAGTGAAATCATATAGTCCACTAAAGATGCTGGATCTGCAAGATCTCGTTCATGTAGTCATGAGCCTTTGGTTGCTGACATGCACATAATGTAGTGGCAGGGGACACTAAGTAGTGCAGCACTAAAAACTGGACTGCAGATGTTCCCAAGACTCAGAGTGGCTGCTCCCCTTCCTCCTGATCTATTCTCTTTTTTGTCATCCATGCCAAATTTAACAATTAGAGGGAATTGATAACATGTTTGATTTATCTCAACCCATATGGAAAGAGGTAAACAGGGCCCCAATTGTAGCTTGAATTGATAAAAGACCTTGTTTGTACTAATCTCAATAGGGTCTAGAGCCCAACAGTAATTCTCAGTGTGTCAGTGTAAAGAGGGCAGGAGGCCATATTTTGTGTTATATATACTCCATTTAGTTTTGTGCACCGTAGCACCAAAGAGAATTTTTAGGTGGTCTCAGTTTGATTTAATTATGGCTTGTGATGTGAAAAAACTACATTTAACACACCCCACTATAATAATTCTGATAGATGTAAGCAAAGGCAGGTTAGCCACACTGTTTTTTTTTCACAAGATCACTAGTGAGCATATGGTATACGTCTGCATAAACGTTCAACTACACTGGTGATATACATCAAGCGTACCTGAGTTGGTAAGTGCGATGGCTTTTAGCATGACAAATTCCTCTCGGTCCACGTTAAGAGCACGGAAACGCCGGGCAAGTTGACTAATGGCTGCATTTAGTTCTGTCAATCCAGCGACACGCGACATCTCCTCATCAAGAACAAAATCCTCTGCGAACACCACCTCATCCTCACAGCCCAGGGAGCGGTACGCTACACCTAGCACCAGCACCTCCAGCCACACGGACTGCAGCACGGACATCTGGTCTGCTAGGGACAGCGACAGGAAGCCTGGGGGAGGAGGGGGCAGTCAGAGACGAAATCTGAATTCAGAGGAAACAAACTGACAATAATAATTCAAATATGTTGCAATCAACTGATGGGAGAGCTCTGGATGCTTACAACCTATGAGTTTCTAGGCTAAGTGAAAACAAGCTTAGTGCTGCTTGTCAGCTGGGAGCGTTTTGAGAAGTAATGTAATAACTGTCAAAGATTTCATCAAGACATCTTTTGTTGAGACAAGAAGTTTGGAGTAGAAATATGTTCTCAGTCTTGCAAATGTAACCACATGAAGCAATTTTGACAGGTGACCATATGTGTCTATTGAAGAAACAAAGTATATCAAATGTGCTTACAATCCACAAAATATACAAACTCCTAAACACATTTATTGCTTGGAAAGGGAACCCAAGTAGCCAAGGAGTTTCTCTGTGTAACACTACCCATGATCACTTGCAAACATCAAGTAAATCATGCAGATAAAATGTCAAACTTTTATTATCCAAAGACATTGTACAATCCATAGTTAACACACAACCAAGCGATTCCACTACAGAAGAAGCGGTACATAAAAATTGCTATATGGAGCACCATGTCACTGACAGTATGTAATGTTCTACTGCTGAATCAGCGGCATCTGCAGGCCAATAGGCGTTACCATGACAGGTTCAAAGCAGCTGGCCCCTGAAGCTTACTACTACCATAGTCAATTTGGAAACGTGCAGTGCAACAATGGCTTCATCAAAATCATATCCCTCCCATTTACCCGACACCCCTACATGTAGATGCTTACCAGCACTGCTGCAGAACATAAAAATGAAAGGTTAACACTTTCATACACCTGAACCATGGTGAGAGTGGAACATCCGGGCTCCATACCAGTTTGAGATCAGGCCTTCATGTATAGAGTGGGATAATCTCACCAAAACAAATGGCATGGGAATAAGCTACCTAAATAAATATCATGCACGCCTTGATGTTTATGTTTCCTATCTGTCTTCAGACATACAAGCCGCTGTATGATCAGTATTATAATTCTCTTCTCTGAAAACAGACCCTTAAGTCATGGCCTATGTGGAAGTAGAAAGAATGGAAAAGAATAGAAAATACTGACCAGCCACCTGTGAGATGGTACCACTGAGGCTATGCCTACTATTTTGGTCTGCTAATGTAACAATCAGAGGACTGACACCCGACTGCTTACTAATGTTATGATGCGTTGTATGGAAACTCAAAATTAACTCAATAGTTTTACGTGTATTCAAATATAATTGTCTGTTGTTGGGGTGAATTTAGACCAAAGAGAAAGACATCTTTATGTATCTTTACGTAACCTTGACTATAAAATTGTGTGCATTTTGTCTTTAGATGTAGAGTTCTGTACTCCTGCTCGATCGACCAAATAAACTGATGATCTGCCAGCTTCATCTCGTCCAATTTTTTCCTCAACACCTACATGAAACAGCAAGTTTCTTCCTGGCCAGTGAAATCAGTTCACTACATCTCTACCACTGCTACCATGCTATCACTATCTCGACTCCCCTAGTTTTTCCTTCCCTCCTCTTACCAGGAATGTGTTTGGCCCAACCAATGATGACAACCAGCTCGCGGTCAGCAAGGTCACAGAGGGTGGTGAGCGTGCGCTGGGCCGTATCGGGCTGCAGGGGGTCCGGCATGGCGAACAACTTTTCTGGCTCTGCCACCAGGAGGTGGGACACGATGATGTTGGAGGAACCTATGTTAGGAAATACACAGAAAACAATGTATTAATGTGACGCCCAGATACAAGTCGTAATGGATGAAGGTTTTTCCTCATTCCTTTTGTCAACTAAGACCCAACTTTACTTCTACCTTCTTTAATCTACCTCAACCATGTACAACAGCTGAACCCTCAGAGATGAAATGCACAAAAACTGGATAGAGACAACAAGATAGTTTGTGACACCAAAGTGTTTCAGGGCCTTGAACTTTATGAGGACTATGTGAACAATTTATATTTTTAATGTTTTCAAATAAAAACTGTCACAAATGTCGCTCAGCCCCAGATTTGCTGAATATTACCACAGAGCATTAAGAGAATGACATTGATATTGACATTAATAACAACAATAAAAAGGTAGATAAACAAAGGGAGCATCTTTCTAGAATTAACTAAAACATTTAACACTTGGGCCCGTCTTGGCAGCATGATATTAAATTATGTAGTAATTCCATGTGCATCTACTCTGCTTCACTCTCAATGTAAAATTTAGCAGTTACTCACAAACAGTACTACTAAAACCAATTCTCAAATACCCTGAACATCTCATTTAAAAAAGTTTCTTTCAAGTTTCTTTCAAGCGTGACATCTATGGGTTTCTGGACGTATTCGCTATCATATGCACTAAATTTGTATAGCAGATTCACCAATGCAAAGTAGAGCAACTTAGCTTAGATAATTCAGCTTTGGCAGTTTGGTGGTTGATAGTTAAGTAAAACAAAACCATGCTCTCTGTGCTGTCTTTTGTTTGATTCCCTTATATTATCACACTATGTCACATATTGAAGAATAAAAAAAGACCTTTTTCCCCCTCCTTTCTCAGGGGTAGAGGGGCACTCTGGTATGTTGCATTCTCCACTTCTGGACGCCTTTTGTACTTCTGTCTTCCTCCTCTGACCCGGTCAAGACGAACTCCTGCATCGACAAATAAAAGAATAAGGATCTACGGCTAGGAATCATAGCATAAATGGGTCAAATTTAAATGCCGTATCAAAGGCTGACTAAAACAGCAGCTGGTTTTATTACTAAATTGCCCGCCATCACCACTCACCCTCTTTCAGCATGCCTACTTTGAGGCACTTGGTGAAGCGGCACGCCTGGCAAGCCTTTCTGCGCCTTTTGGTGATCTCACACTCATTCGATGCTGGACAGCTATATTCAATGTTACCTTTTGGGGATTACATAAAATGTCAATTTGGAGTTAAAAAGATGAAGAAGGAATACGTATTTGGGTGGCTCACAGGTAAAGAAATCAAAAGGTGGTCAAACATCAAACAAGTCAACTTTTTACATTACATAAGCTGAAGGAGGAGTGCATTCTTTAATCACAATCGCTATACAAACACTCAACCTAACCTCAGACGGCACACACCTTGAATGGTTCTCTTGAAGAACGCTTTGCAGGCCTCACAAGAAGCCACACCATAGTGATAGCCTGAAGCCACGTCCCCACATACTAAACACAGCCTCTTGGGAAGCGTGCTCAGGGCGTACTTGCATCGCCCTCCTCCGCTGCCAGCAGAGCCCTCTTCCGCCCCGTCGCCGCCCTCCTCCTTGAAGTGGCAACGCAGGGCTGGTGTGTAGAGCGGTGGGGAGTAACGCCGAGCGCCGTCTCCTCTGGTCCCGCCGCCTCCACTTTGGGAAGAGTCTGAAGAGGCTCCGCCGGGACTGATCCGACCTCCCCCGCCTCCTTCTGGACTGCTTGGTTCTGCCTTTATGTAGAGATCTGACCGACGCTCCCTGGAAGACATGACGTCTAGAGGGGGAAAAAAGTTTGAAGTAAGAAAGAGACAATGTTTAATGCAATCCACATTCCCAAAGGAGTTTAAGGGCAGGACACAGCCTGCCTGTGCAATAATTGAATAGACACATAAGAAAACTTGTGCCATCACCCCCTCGGTTCAGGACACTGAGAACCAAATGACATCTGGGCAAAGTTGAATCATGTAGTGACTTAAAATATTATAAATTACTAAAAAGGGTTGTACATCATTATTTTACACCAAGCAAAAGGCAAAAAATATCCAGGAGCATTGAACTATTGTTCAGTGTGAAGCCCATGCGTACAAAACCCAACAGAACATTGCACTTTGAATCTCTGGATGAGCACGGGGAACACACTGTGACTGAATCAGGTTTTTGAGTAACTTTGTCTCCCAAAAATGTGGAGTTGTACCCCCCTCTGATTTAAATGGTGCTGGTAAGTCATTTCTGGATCTGAAAACTCAAAAGTGGTAAAGTATAATGAATACACAGTACACTACTTCAAGGATGGGTGACTTAAATGGTGGTGTGACGCACACAAGACACACACACACATACACACACACACACACACACACACACAGCCTGGAATAACACAATCATAGCTACCTAACATAAGAAAAAACAAATATGGCCCTCTTACACCTGATGTGAAACATTACGGTCCTCAAATATCCCAACAACATGAATTCTTTGTCTGACATTTCTAGAGGCTCAGAGTAGGCAAGGTGACTGGATGAAGGTCACTACAATCGGCTACAGTGACCACTGTGTTCATCAGACTGACATATAACACTTGGAGTACTGCAACACCCTGCTTGCCTGCTAATGCTCAAGTATTCATAAGTGCCCCTCGGCGAACACAACCAGTACAATGTGAGACAAAAAATGACACAATAAATACATCTTCATGTGTGCATAATGCAATAAAACCTAAGTTCACGATGCCAATTACAAACACCCTTGAGGCTCATGAGGCTCCAAAGTTATGCTTCGGAAGTAATAACATTTTTTTTTACTTTTGCTGTACCAAATGCAAACTCAGCCATGAGTAATGGGAATGGTTAAACCAATACCAGTGAAATTCTTTACTGCTTTTTAGTTGTGATGCACTTCCAAAAGCCTAATGCTCACTGATGTCTGGATTCTTGCAATCATACAAGCGGCCTAAAACAAGACTAATCTCTTCGACACAAGGTGTTAATAGAAAATGTGTGTGTGTTGGGAGGTGTGTTTCTTGCATGGAAGAGATTGAGCGAGCCAGTGGGTGAATTGTTGTTGTTTGGTTGAGTGCGAAGACACTGTGGGAAGAGAAGAGAAAGTAACCAGAATACCGGCTTCGATCTACCTTGCACTGCCCAGATTAGGGCCATCAATCCAGAATGCAGGTACACCGTCGTAACCAAACCCCTGCTTGCTCCCAGTAAGGAAAGAGCCAAACATTCGAGACCCAAGTTTCATGACACTGGAACTGACTGTGCTCCTGATGAAGATAAGGATGTAACCTCCACTGTTGGCTCAGTAGCCTTACCAACAGCACTTTGGAGATCTGTGCGACCTAAATGGCTTCAATCCAACTGAAACGTTAAAGTGACGTGTGATCTTCCTGGGCATATAAACTGGCCATCCAATGCAATGGAACAAAACTTTTTTCCAAATCAGTTGGTAGATAATCCAGTTGTAGCGTGCATGTTTACGTAGTGTTGCAATATTGGAGATGCATTACTTATGGTCAGTCCAATGTTCCAGTGCCTCTCTCGCAATCGCTATAGTTAGTTTACAATACGTAGTTTTAATGTCTTCCACGAAATAAAGCAATATATTTTGTTGAAAATCAACTGGCAGCTGTATAAGATATATACATTTCTGATTTTTTTTCGAAAAACAATTATGTGCAGAAGTGTGTATTTAATAAATATCACCTCATTCTACAACATATTTCAGAATCAGAACCATTAGTAGCTACTAGTTTCCTTATATCAAGTAATCTGTAATATATTACAATAGGCAGAAGTGAACCAGAGGCAGGCTCCATACACTCTATATAACAGTCTTCCAATATCCAGTTTTGTTTGCTGCTCTCCATTGCATGAACATAATACTAACTGATAACCAAACACCCTTCTTTTAAATAACCTGTTACCTACTTTTACCTCTGTCCCGTGGATGAATGTGTGCATTAAAATCCAATTTGAAGGTGACCATGGGTGTACAATTCTAATATCAGGCCTACAATCTGGGTTTTTTTGTTTAAAATGTACTATGTGTCAACACACCCCAAGAAAATAACAGGGAAGAGGCTCTCATTATACTGAAGCTGCGAGAACTGAATCAGTTCCTGGAGGTCAGCCAGAAAAGAGATCAGCAGAGGTTGAGATAAAATCACAGAGAACAGAGGTGCCATATATTTTAGCAGCAAATTTGGGGATATTAGGGACACGGCAAATAAAAATCCATCTTTCTACCGGACCTGCCAGCTTCAAGCCCCATGTCAGCAAGCATCCACCCTGTTGAAGTCACTTTGAGCAAGACACTACCAGCTCCAGGGTCGCCGTTCTGTAGCTGACCCTGGCCTTTGACCTCCCTGGAGGGCAGCAAGCAAAAGATAGATTTCGCCCAACAAAGTATCAGAGATTGTATTAATTATTTTTGTGGCAGGTAATACAAAAAGGTCTGAGAGATGTACTTAGGCTGAAAAAGAGTGCAAGGTATGGGATGTTTCCCCTTTTGTCTTGGTTCTTGGAAATAAAGCAATTGATAACAAATCCAGTAGTTGGCAGCAAAGCACTCTCTTTGGAAGTTGGACTTGTATGCTTTGCAACCAGCCATGGGGCTGAGAGCAAAGCATTTTAGGAGCTCAGTGGATCAACCAAGACCATGACGACTAGTCCATGAGTCCACAATACGAACAATCGGGTTCAGTTTGTCTCAGGCTTTGAGCAATGTTCAAAACCTGCGAGCATCCCAATACCATGTGCGCCGCTGGCCAGCCCGACTCCCTCTGTCTGGGCGAAGGGAGGAACGTCAGTTTCAGTAGAAAAAAGGAAAGAGGAACTAGATATCTCATTGGTCACTTACTCGACTGGATAAACCTGAGCAAACAGTATGTACTACCAGATAACGTCGGATAAATAAGCGCAGTGTCAGATTAGATGTCTAATACTGTATGACTACGGTGATCCAGCATGCTAGGGTAAAGTTAGCATTAGCTTCCACTGCAGGTTAGCTAGCTAGCTGTAATCCTGACTGGCCAGCTCTCTTCCTGGGCCGAGGCTTATTTTTTTTTCCTTCAACCCAGCCCATGCAGCGGCTTACCTGGCAATGGTCGCTAATGTATTCTCGTCTCCGCGCTGTTATAACATCGCACGCGCTTTAAAGAAAAAATAGTCCCCACGCGTAATTTATTGGTTTAATTTCTTGAAAACGCATCGAAAGAGTACCTAACGTTTAGCTAGCTGGTGTTGGGTGTTGAGATGGGAGGTCTTAATGCATAGCGCTGGGCCGGGCTACAAGAGGCTTTCTCACTAATGATACACGGGCCTGTTAGGATGGAGGACACACACCTCGAACTGTGTACAGCTAGAGCAAACACTCCGGACTGGAAACCTGTTTCATCTGAAATTACCTCGTTTTTTGTTGTTGTTTTTAACTTTTATTTACCCCGACGAGTGGACGACTGCACATTCATTTTGATGGGGCTAAAAGTTTTGTTACTTCTTTACACAAACACACAAACTCTAGACCTCCATGGGTAAAATTTAAACTCCTCAGAGGGTCTGGGAACATCAGGACAAAAATCATCAAGAGGTGGTTGCAATGCTATTGTGTGGCAGTGGAGACATTTTTTTCAGTCTTAAAATTGGCAGCTTTCACACAAGTCGGCCAGGACAGGAAATTAACTGTATCTGCACAGTGGCTGTGAATTTAAAGGGTCAAGCCACCAATTTCATGAAAGCTAATCTTGAGCTTTGTATGCATTTGGAAGATGATTGTTTTTGAAAGAAAGAAAGGAATTCTGCAGGTTTTCATTTATTTCTGTTGGATGAGTTGAATCATGTTAATAGATGTGTAGTAGAGCTGGAATAAAAGGTGATCTATCTGACTGAGGTTGTCCTTCGGGGCCACCTCTGTAGAAATGTTAAGGGGTGACCTTAGGTTTCCTCTTAAATAAAAATAACATAACATTTATGTTAGATTTTTGGAAATTCTCAGATACTACCCTCCTACCCTTTTACTCAGGATAGGGGCCACTGGCGCTGCTTTCAAGAAACAGGCACCTTTTTTAGTCCCAAGAGTTACTGTAGTGCAGCAGAATGCATGATAAGGACTGTGACAGACACACGTTTTTTGGTTCATCTTCATATTCTTTTGGGTTTAATTTGAGAGAATTACTGTGAGGTGTAAGTACAAAAATTCGATGGGATTTTCACCCGTATGGGATGATGAGAAATAGAGCCCCCTCCAGCCACTTCCAAAACAAAAAACAGCTATATAATCTTCATTCACACCAACATTTTCATCATTCCCCTTCCATATCTCCATTCTTCTTGTCCATTAGTCATTATCTTCTCCTGCACTCAGAAGCACTGCATGTGCCACCTATAAGTACAACATAGTCTTGCATTGCAGATCAGCATCACAGTGGTTTATCTACTTTGCTCAAGGCAACTTCAAACATGGTTATTTATGGAGAGGAAAGACAACACTTGTCTGCTTTCCCAGCTGGTCTAGGGATACAAACCAGCAGCTTTCAATCACAGGTTATTGCTGTTGCCATTTGTGGGAATTTAGGTTCGCTCGTGCATAATGTTAGGCACATTAGGCTTCATCTCTGGAGTTGCCTTGAAAATAACTGCCTGGCCCCAGCAAGAATGACTGTCAGGGAGGTTTTGCACTGCATTACACAAATAGCGCACTGGACCCTAATTAAAGCACAACATAATGAAATAATGTTTTTTTTTATCAGTAATAACCGATGTGAGAAAGAACTGATCACCTGTTTATCGGTCCCTTCTGGTGGTAGCTCACTGAAGTGCTGTTGGTTTGGAGCAGATCTTGAAAACGGGCCGAGTTCTCCAGTTATCGGGACACCTGAAAAGTAGGCAAAAGAGTTTTTGATTACAGTCAAAGTATTTACCGCCAAGTCAAGGTTGTCATGTTCCCTGTCAACCTATTTGTGATTTTAACTTTCCAAACCCCACAGTTATATGGTGTTCAATTCACTTAGCTGCAGGATGGGAATGTCCAAAAACTAGCTGGAGGTATTAAAGCTTCTTAAGGGGAAAAGAGCCTCATCAATGAATGGTCTCTAAATGCTCATAGCACTGACTTTCCCCTTCCTAAAATACATAACCCACTGTATCTTTACACGTTTCTGCACACCAGTCTGCTACCCTCCCCCTTGTGCTCTGTGACACATTCCAAAGGTCACACTCACAGGAATGCTTGAAGGACAGAGAGAGTAAAACCAACACCTTGTCTCTCACCCTCGCTTAGGTTTAGGTTTGGTGATCATTCTCTGTAAATCATTAAAAAGACTGGTTTGACACATGCATCTACACATACAAAAACAAAAAAAAACGTAAATATGACTAATGGCATTGAACATTTTAAAAAGAAGACAGCAAAGAAAATAGACCCTCAGTGTATTTGAATGCAACTTTAACCTTGAGCAACAAGACTGTGTAAAATGTAAAAATAAATTCATGTGGATGCCCTGCCTAGCTTCTTGGAGACGAAACATGCCAATTAGGAACTAAAAACTTTGTATTGAAGATTTCTGACCCTGAATTTAAGATGTAGAATGATTTCAGCAACATCATAGCAAACTGTAAAACTAACTTGATTGGCATAAACTCAAATAATTGCTTGGATTAGATAGTCTGTCTACACACGTTTCCCCCGACAACTGAAACATCAAACTTCACAGCATGGGGTGGCACTACACTCATCAGCCCTTTTGTGTTGAACTGCTTCAAAAGTTTCTTATCTCCGGTTTTACAGACAGCAGCGGTGGTCTTTTGTCAGCACGTGATAGGTCACTGATAGCGCAACACACTGTATTAAACTCATTTAAGAGCTTTACATGCGGCACACCGTGGAGACAGCGAGTACAGCAGCCAGGGGTGACCTTGCCAGCTGATCTCGGACCGGTGAAAGGTTAATTGTAAAAGTGGATTATGTCTTAAAATCAGCAATGTCAATCCAGGTCCAGCAGGTTCAGTGACAAGCACAGGTCATTGTCTTGAGATACAGAATTTGGGTTAAAATACAAGCTGGGTTGTGTAGTTGGAGAAGTCTGGGTGTAATTTGCCCAGGACTTGCCTTGTAACTGAGGACAGTCAGGCAGACCAGGACGATCCGCGGCTACCTCTGATTCCTCTGTGGCCTGCATCCGTCATTTACTCTACAAATGTAAAACTATCCCATTTTTTATAGCGGATTATTGACAAATTCCCTGGAATTTCATTGGCGATTAGAGGATAATCCATTGCATTGAGCCTCGCAGCATTTTACCTTGTTGTTTGGATTGGTCAGGTTGGGGGGGCGTAATTTATAAGAAAGAGATGTACGCAGGACAGTGGGTTTAGTGGTAAATTGTTACACCGCTGCATAGTTATTATAGCTGGTGCCCCCACCCCCAATAACGTGGCCACGCAAACTTAGCTTTGCCAGGCGAATCGTGCATGCACATGAGACTGACTATTGTTAATGCAGTTGACAGTTCAGCAACAAGAAATAATCAACACGCTGCGCTCCGTGTCAGCAGTGTGAGGCTACTTACTGGGAAATGCACAAACATCACAGGGTAGTCTTTTTAAGTCAAGTCGTTGCGGCCGGTAAATCCACAGTCTGCACCGGTTGAACTGCACGGTAAAAAGGCTCGCGGGCTTCCTAACATTGCATTAGTAACCGTGTAAGAACCATAACCAGCGAGAGACCACCTCTCTTTTTTTGCCTGTCCGGTTCCGTACACTGGTGTTACAGATTCACGTCTTTAGCTGCCACAACTGAGGCTGTAGTTATGCTCCAGTGTCAAGCCTGCCAGAATAAAAATATAATTTCCGGTCACAAGCGTCAACATAAAAGAGACAAACACAATGCTGCAATGGGTTTTTTTTTTGGAGTAATGTAAGTATCAAAATGAAAATAAAAAAGAGTTTAAGGATTAATATCTGTTTAGTGAATATATTATACGATTAATACGATTGCTTTCCCCAAAATGTTCTATACATCCCAGAACTTAATTATTCTTTTATTTTTTCCCAAAAAACTTTTATTTTGAAGGCCAAATAATCTACCGTCCGGTATCGTTCTCGCTTTCTCTGGCTAGTTTGACATGGCTTGGTGACGTAAGCCTCTATCCCGTGTCTACTCTCCTCCCTCTTCCCCATTGCGTCTGTTGTGTCTCCGTTACGTCCGTACGCCGTCCACCAGCGTCATCAGCATTAGGCCTTTAACAAATGCAAAAAAAATATGACCTAGTCCACTCTAATCCTAATGTGGTCCCGGTGCATTAATACCCGGGTCACTGCGCTACCGGAATAGCCTAACTAGTGGTTTTCTCTCCCAGTAGTACGCATTCTTTCAGCAGTCACTATCGTATTCCTGCAGTTTATAGTGGCCTTACACCCGTTACCTGTGGTATCGCAACGATATTCCTATAATATTCCTTCGACTCTGATGTGATATTGGTAGCCTATAGCATTCTAGAAATATATTATATGCTTACTTCTTACGGGTATTTGCAGATTTGAATTTGATCTATATTTTTACATTCTTACTGCGGAGGAAGTAAATGTCCACAGGCGCGCACACAAACACACACACACATGCACACACACTAAAAACACACACACCTCTTGCAATAGAATGGAAAATGTAGTCATACTTGGTCTTGTGACAGTGACCCGGCTCACTCCACTACGAGAGAGCAATTTTTGGACAGAAGCCAAGTAGTGGAGATCAGTGGATCACTGCAATGAGATGAGAAAGGAGAGAATCGGGGGAGGGTGGGTTAAAAAGCAGTGTTACACAGTTTGCCAGTCAAATGTCCCAAAGTGTCATCAAATAAAACGTTGGCGAAATCTCCTGTGGATACATCCCATACAAAACTAAACGCACTTATTTTTACCCAGTTATCTGGCTAACTTTACCCTGCTTCTTGAAATAGGCTTCCCCTCCAGTCTCCAATGTGCTTGGTAACTTGACCATAACAGCTGGCACAGAGAAAAGAAGAGAGGTGTCGTTTCAAAGTTGTCACGGAACAGTTGGCAACCTTGTCCCGTGATTTTAAAACAGGAGGTCTAATTGGATTTTTTTTTTTTTTTTAAAGAAAAGAAACTATTAGCCCACAATTTCTTGAAGATGATTGAACATTTTCTAACCATATCCTTGTATGTTTATAATCCTGAACTAAATTCTAATAGAGCCAGAGTCGCATCTCCGTGTCTCAGAGGGACAAAGCTCTGTGTTTTACTGTAACAGTGTGTGAGGTGAGGGCTCGCGCTGGCAGGATTTTCGCGTTGCGCGCATGAGAGGAAAAACTGACGGCAGTGTCACTGCGACCTTGAAGCAAGGTCATTGAGTCTCTGCAGACACTGCAATTCAGCGGGGCTGCATCATACTGGTGCAGAGTCTGCATTACCATCCTGCTGGAGCAAAACTGGCATTGTGTATTAAATTCACCCACAACCTGCTCGTGGTACAAACAATTTACATGTATGTTTTGTGAAGAATTATTGCATTGTAATGTAAGTACAGTTGTCTCACACGTGATGGTGCACAGTAAGATATTCGTTGATGTTGAAACTACAAGGGAACCATTTTCTGAATGCTGTTCATAGCAGGCCATAATCTGAGACAGGTGTGGACAGCTGCTACACACGCTGAAAAGTAATTGTGTATGTGGTACACAGACATTAGAAGACCCACACTCACTCAACACTATAAAAAATAACAGACATGCAAGAGAATAGTCAAAACATCACCTTCCCAACATTAAATTGTCCCCACTGTCTCAGTCCTGTACTTATGAACAAAAAACAGGGTTAAATGATTTTCGACTTGAAGCAGCATGGCTGTCTTCAACCTGTTCTGGTCCATCTGAGGCTGAATAGACGGACGGCTTGACAAACGGAGGTATGCTTGAACCAGAGGAGGGGGAAAGAGAAGAAATGGAGTAACATATTATTTTCAACACACTCTAAATTACTGTGTTACTGCATTATGGAGTGCAACGTTAACGCTTGTCTTTTTATGCTGTCTTTGCACAATTCATGGTCACGTTAATTCCAGGTATACATCAGCGTTAGCCTGCCCGACGCGCGCCCTCTAGCGGCAGGTGGTTGAAGCGACTGTAATGTGGCCGATGACGTTTTAGCAGCTGAGCGTCTGTCCTCGAGTTTAAGGTCACCTGCTGTCACTGCACATCGTCATTGCCTGCACACTTCCTCAACACACAGCCTGAAGGCAACCTTTTCTAAAATAGCCTAGAGTAAAGTCTCAGATTTACAAAGAGCGGATTAATATTTTAGGACTGCTCCTTTTGTAAAAAAAAAAAACAAAAAACAAACAAACAACCATTTTGATTATTTACTATACAGAAGAGAGTAGGATTCAAAGGTGGGTACAGTTTAGGCAACATAATCGGCATAGGCTTGCCTGGATTAAAATCGCGTGTTCAGATTGGTATTGATTAATATTCTTCAGGTATTTAAGTAGTGCAGTCCAGTATGAGAAAGCTACTTTCCTGGTTATGGTTTTAGTGTTTAGTGCAGTTGATAGATTTGGAAGCTGCCCTCAGCAATGCTATCAATAATGTGAACAAGTTATTTTATGTGGTTTAGAAGTTAAGATGAATAAAATGCTGAAATCATTATGTCTGTCTTAATTTGTGTTTTTTCTCAGGGATTGATGTTACTGATGATGAAACCCACAGCCTGACCATGTAGTTACTGTACCTACAGCATCCAGCATTTGTGTGAATTTCTGTCAGTTCACCTTTGAGTCGCATATCAGTGTCACACTTTGCAAGTACATCAGCAACATTAGTAAGAAACTATTTTGGTTTTGCCTTATGAAATTGTAACTTTACAAACATTCTTAAAAATATTTTTCCATTAAATGTATTTTCCTCCACCATTTGTGTTGATATTCTTTCCATAGCTGATGACTTTGTGAAATAGGAATTGTTTGAATAAAATTTCACCAAGCATGATATTTATTCTCATAAATGCTAAAACATAAATTACTTTAGAATCCATGAGTTTGTTTTACACACATGTATATTACTATGTATTGCATGAGAGCTATCTATATAGATCAGATTTATCAACAATAATCACATGGATACTTATTGTACACCTCTTTATAATAGAACCAGGGATCCTGGTCCCACACTGCCACCAAGAGGCGTTTGAAAATTTCCCAGCTCAATACTGTGACTGTGAGCAACATTCCCTGTCGGCCAGCGTCAGACCTTCAAAGGTCCAAAAAAACCAGAGATATTTGACATGACAATTGAATTTGGTATGCAGCCTCCAATCCTTACTTCCTCCAGTTCCTCTGAGCTGTTGTACGATCTATGCACATGAACCTTGCAAGGCTTATAGGGGATCCATTAAACCTTCAGTTTAAAAGATTGCATCTGATGACCTCAATGGGGCCACATAGTAAGTAATTAATTTTGTTAACTCTGAAAGATCATTATTTAACTTTGAAAAAACAAGGCATAGTGACCTAGAGACTCTAAAATTAACAATAATAATAAAAAAGGTTCTGATATGATGTATGACATGTATGACATATACAATATACGGCAAGCTAAATCTGACAAACATCATGGCCACTTTAAATTTAAAAAAAATACCAAAGGGTGTGACTTCTGATGTAAAGATTTATAACCCAAAAATATGTTCAATCTTCATGAAGAAATGATAAACATGGCTGTGTTGCTTTCATTTCAAAAAACGTTTATTTCATACACGCAGTACATTATGATGAATACATTCTTGTCTCAAAATGTTAATATTATAGTTGTACACTGTGTTAAAAAAGTAATGTCAATATTTGAATGCATATTGATAGGCACAGGATGTTGGCAGGATTCAAGAATAACTGTCTCTTCTCTTTGATCTGAGGTCCAGAATGATATGGCAAATTTCTGACCAAAAGCTAAATGGCTGATCTTCCTTAGTTTCATCTTTTACACTGTGTGGATTGGTTAAAGCCAAAAGCCTGTGTAGGAAGCGTCATATTAGGAGCGTGGCAGTGCAGTTCCATATTAGCCCAGTGGAGACCACTAAGTCCACAGAAATGAATCAGTCGAGAACAATGGCATAAAAAAAATCACTCCACCATATTTGAGGCATACACACTCTCATGCTTGGAGCGTCAAATGCAAACCGCAAGTGGTTAAGTTTCCGCAACATATTTTCCTTTAAGATGTCTATAAGTAAGCTGCAAATAAACACAAATTGATTGCTAAATTGAGAACTTGAATACATCTCATATCTCTCAAGGGGATATTTGTGCTGCCAGTGGAGTTCCTGTAAACAGCTCAAGACTTGAGCGGTGAGTTCGGAAGGGGTTGTGGATCTCCATTGGGCTCCTTTTTCTCAGGGTTGATTTTACTGCTCCTCCGGGGGACAGGTCTTCTCTGGCGTCTCCTCTTAGGGCGACGAGAACCTCCAGAATTGGGCTGTGCTGGATCCAGTAGAGGATCCAAATGTAGTTTTGTACTCTGTGCATCTGAAGACTCATCAATGAAAGCCAGGTTCTCCCCAAAGTAGTCCAGAGGCTGAGTAAACAGGGGATCTGGAAAAGTGTTTTCCTTTTCAGCCTCAACACTTTTTACTTCAGGCACACGTTCTGTCTGAGTGGCCTGAGACCCGGTCTCTGAGCCAGACTCAGATTCATTAGAGGAGTAAGAGGAAGAGGAGTAAGATCCAGACTCTGTTTGACTCTGTTGCTGCTGATCCGTCCCCTCAGGGGCCCCGGTAGCTGACACATTATGCGCATGGCTGCGATGACCATGGCGTCGCTTTCTCCGACGCCGTCTGAAGGGGTCATCAATTTTCCCTGCAATGCGGAAATCGACTGACATGTTCTGGATGTTCTGAGTCCAGTCGGTGGCGTGGGCTCGCAGCTCCTCCATCTAAGAAGAGATGGTGACACAAGAGATACTGA
>CABFOQ010024209.1:0-10020 GCA_900660455.1 Gephyroberyx darwinii
ATGTTAAACACTGAATGAGTCCGCTGGTCAAACATGACCTTTTGCCAATCAAAACTCACTAAAGCCAAAAACCAACATCACTGGTCAGTAGGTCTGCGTACATAGTGTGTGTGAGCGTGTGTGTGTGTGCACGCTCACCATCTGGCACTAGAGGGATCTTGTTCAGGTAGAAGCGCAGGTTACGGTACTCATTGGGCTGCCGGGACTCTTTGTAGTTCTACACGTGCGCGCGCGCGCACACACACACACACACACACACACACACACATCACAGAGGTCACACAGGTGCCTAAATGTGTATGTGTGTGTATGTGTGAATGAATCCGTGTGAGAGAGAAAGACTTTGTGTATACATTTGTGGGTGACAGAAAGCGAGATAATCTATGTGTTTCAGGGTGTGTGTGTGTGTACCGGGTAGCTGTGACGGTATTTGTAGAGATCCCTGGCAGCATAGAAACTCCTCTTCATCTTGGGAGCAGACTCTGGAGATACAGTCAGCTGAGAGAGAGAGAGGAAAAGAAAGAAAATTTCTTTTGACTCTAACAACCCAAACATATTTGGATCCTGGTTTGACTGACTGATGAATGAAATGAAGAGCACTGACTCCGCTTTTAAGGTTGAGGGGCCATCGTCCAATTCTCTCCAAAAAGGAGGACAATTCACATCTCCACAGCCGTGCAATCAGCACAAAAGGACGTTAGAAACTAGATCTGATTCTCTGCAGAAATCTGGGTCATGCCATCTTCCACGGGTCACTTAGAAAAGCACGCAGCATTGCACAGGGCCTAATCCTACTATATATGTCCTTGCTTTGGCTTCACTGTGAGCACAAACCTACAGCACACTCTTTCCTTTGGTTATCGCACAGTAGTCTGAAAACCAGCCAGTCAATTATTCATTCAACCGAGTTCATGAAGACATTGATGTTTATGTTGAGCCTATAGTCAAGTCCCTCCAGGGATTTGTCATTCTGCTATACCAATAATATTAATAAAGGTTTCTCTGACATGCAGCAGGCTTATTATCACCTGTTATTATACAGGATAATGGGAGGTCCTTATGAAAATCCCATGTGTTGGTATCTCTTTAGTGCCACTTTAGTATAATTTTTCCTTGACTATAATTTAACTTTTTTTTTTTAATTTTTTTTTTTAAATGTAATTGTGTATCCAGTCAACTGCTCATTGAATTCAATCAGACACCATCTCAACGTTAAGCCTGCAGTTTTTAACCCTGGTAAAAATGCGTTTTACTCCCTTTACCAAATCTCGAATAGCCTATGTCTTATTTATCTTTATAATAGCGTGTTTTGATCGCTTTACTAAAACAGTCTAGAAAACATCACCCCAAACTACATTGAAAAATCTCCCAATTTAATGCGGCCTTGATTATTGTAAAAGGTACAAATGGATTTCTGCATCATTGGGAGCCACTTTTTAATTCGGCACACATATAATCCACCAAGCAGCACTTTATTTCAGTAAAATCTCCACTTTTAGAATTGCTTCACACTGCTCGCTACCTGTTCACCACAGTGTATTTTGGTGGAAGAATACTTTGGGACTAACACAGGCGAATCAGCTCTAAAAGTTGACATTTTATTGATGTAAGTGTTGCGTGGTGGGTTGTATGTATGCAGGAACTGAGTGGACCCTGACGATGCAGACAAGGTCTTGAGTCGTATAATACAGCATGTATCGGGGCTTTCTTCCGGTATGCCCTCACTTGTGTTTTGGCCTTGTCAATGTGGTGCGCTGCTGGTGACATATATATTGTCACCAGTATGTATATTGCCCCCCCGGTACCTGCGGGGACATGTCTCCGAGTTCTGCGGCGCTCCGGCCGCTCTCCGCCGGGTTGACGGACTCGGAGATGCCGTTATCATCTTCTGCTGCTGGTTCGTCGCTCTCTGAGTCCGACCCCCACGTCGAGTCGCATTCTTCCACGGTGCTCGGCTCCTTGTAGCGCCAGCTGCCAATCAGGTTTCCCATTTAAACCCACACAACGCCCGGCCTCTTTTATTATCCTCTTCTTTCCCCGACGTACTACATAATTTTGCTCACAACACCGTTTTGGTTGACGGACCCCGACTTCCCTCAGCGCTGAGCTTTTGAAATGGCAGAGAAGGGCGGATTTCCAGCTCAGTGACGACAACGAGCGTCTTTATCTGAGGGGTGGTTAATGCCACAGAGAAGCAGAGGAGGAGAAGCAGGAGAAGGTGTTCCTAGCTTAAAATAAGCTACTTGCTTGTCGGGTGTGTTCCCATCAGAGTAACAAGTACCAACATTTCTATGCTACTTTTGCTATTTTTTGTGTGAGGATTCATAGTTAAAGTTAACTTTTTATAATAATAATTATTTGCCTCATTTTATTTAGTAGATACTTATCAGTGAAGACATAGCTGTGGAGCCTGCAAAAGGAATTGCTAATTAAAATGATAATGTTCATAAGTGCAGTTGGTCCTGACAGTGAGTGATATGGAAACAGAAAGTTACTATTACTGATATTTGGATATGAAATAGGCTAACTATGAAATCTGTACCTGTTGAGTAAAGAGGAGAGAGCAAATTAAAGAGGGTAAGTATGCCCCAATTGCACAAGAATGTGAAATATAAAATATGAGTTCAAGTAGAAAAGTTGTGTTTATAGTGAAAATGAGGGAAGTGAAGGAGCAACATTTTTGCTTAATAGCAACAGTGACAACACTTAATAGCAACATCATGTTCTTCTGATGGTAGTGACGGTTATCCAGAGGTTTATGACGTAACGGTAGACATAATAAAAATCCTTAGAACTGTTACCATTCGCCAACAGCTGCCGTCAAGATGAGACACAATGCTGGCCGGCTGCAATTTGAATTGAGGGTATGTCAATAAATTGCACCTTTCTTTTTCCATAGCACTCACTTTATAAAATCTTAATGTTATTTTAAAAAAAATATTTTTTCTTGTCTCATGGTGGCGATGGCATTGGCAAACTACTAGTTTACTTTCCACTACATTGTTGATGACGCTTTTCCTCCGTGGCATTAATCATCCCCCATACACCCAGTCCTGGTGACAGCAGCATCAGGACCTGAGCTGCATCACGTGACACCAGGACAGGAGGAGGTTAGGGTATCTCCCCTGAGATCATCAATGTCACACAAGGAACAAAGCAAAAAGGGGAAATGGAAGGAACAAACTGTTTGAACAAACCATGACTGGGTAATAATGCCCATCTATTAAGTCATTCACCAAACACATGATGTATGAGAATAGCTACCTCTTCCAAACATTTTAGTGATTTGCTTATAGGCCAATAGACATTACAATGACATGACAAAAATGAACTGACTGACCAACTGAGTAACTGATGCTTGTTAAGGTAAGATGTTAAATGTAGTCATTAAGTATTTTTTTCTGTTACTTTCATTTTGTAGGCGGTCTCTACGTGCCCTTTCTGTGGGATTGTTTTTAGGTATAATTCAACAAATATGACACTTGAACTAAGAAGTTGCAATAAGAAGTTGTCTACTCAATCAACAAATTTTGACCTTTACAGTAGGTCTATTTATATAATTAAAATAGGGAGTGTTAAGAGATGGGGATTTTTCTCATTACATTTACATTTTTATTAAAGTTAGAGCCTATGTTCAATAAAATGCTTGGATTTTGTTACAGTTTAGGGTTCCAATTTTCACATTAGAATTTACTTGACATACACCAAAGAGTCAGACCATCTATATGAGGCTCACTTAGTGCAAAATAAGGCCCAGGACAAAGAATACCAGCAAAAATAATGCCGATATATTGGACTTGTGATAAAACTGGGATTGTTTGATTACATATTTATTGTAGAATTGATCAATACTACACTGGTTGTCTATGTGAAGACCTTAACCTGAATTGATTCTAATGTGAAATTGTGATCAGATTCCACACAAGCTGCATGAATATGTAAATGAACATTAGTATTAGTAATAATATTAGTAACATTCAGGGTTTTACTGTCCCATGGTCTAAATGCTGCTTCAGAAGAGTACATTTCTGTATAAAACCTGAATTTCTGGGTCATGGAAATGCTGAAATATAAAGTTACTGAATATTTGCACAAATTATTGGCAGCTTCAATCCAAAACATATTAGTTATCGGCCTTCAAAACCAATATTAGTCTGACCCTAGTATGCATGCCCTATTGATTTGGTTCAATCAATAGAACGGCCACCCATCATGCTGGCAAACACAGAACCGGTTTGAGAGGAGGACTCAAGCAGAGAGGAATCTACAGTCATTGCTAGCATGAATGACACCTGTGACATTGGTGTCGTGATTCAGACCATAAGGTGCCTCTAGCCATCCTGCTGGGGCTGCTGTTGCCATGTGTGAATTGAGCTGAGTGGGATAAGTGTAAGGGAGGTGGAGGAGCCGGGGTAAATTCACTCCTCTGGTAGAAAAACTACCCTATGTCTAAATCAAGTGCTTGCTTTTGGGGCAATGTGGGGTGGATCTGTCATGCTAGCAAGCGCAGGAAAGGAAGCTAATAGTCGTTGCTATCACGAGTGACACCTGGTAACCAAATATGAAGCAATATGTAACACAGGACTATGAAGGTTGATCGTTTCCTAATCTGAGGCTTGACGAACAGCCTGTTAACGCAGTGGTTCTCAAAGGGGCTCTTGAAGGGGATTCCAGGGGTCCCCAGCTAAATGAGGAGCAGTTTTTCACTATAATTTCATTCATTACCCCAACAATGTATAAGAATTACTTGCAATCATAGGTTTATACAGTGTAGAAAGCTTTACAATTCTGTACTAAATCAGCAACAACAAAGACTCCTATATGGGGGGCCGGTTTGGGGGTTGGTGATATGAAAATGTTTTGATGCCTGTGTTACAGCACCGGGAATGTCAGTGTTTCATCGAGTATTTGAGTCATACACCACCGCACAAAATAAATGGTGCGAGTTCAGCACTGCCACTTTGTTTATATACTCTCATCCCTTTATTGCTCCAATATTGTGTCTGACACCCAGGAGTTTGCTGCCAATAGGCATTTTTATTGCTTTCAGTCTTCCCTGTATATGATTACATATCACCAACCCCTCCAAGCTAGGTTTCTACTTTCCGCTGACCCAAAGCTGCACATTCTTTGTATTGGTAAAGAATGACTATCATACGATGTATGCAGGAAGCAAAGTGTGCTAACATAGATAGAACATTGTTGACTCTAGTCTAAGTAGTCTAAGAAACAAGTAGTTTCTTAGACTACTTAGACTAGAGTCATCGAAATAAAACATGAAAAAACGCCAGTAATTATCCTTTAATTCCCATTATCTTACATTTTAGTTAATACTTGAGAAAATTATGTGTACCAAAGTGGAAATGAGAGGGCCCCAGCAAAATGAGGAATAACTGACCTTCATTATTCACCTTATTTGAACAAGCAAGTCAATTCAGAACAAATTCTTAATTACAATGATGAGGTGGAAAGAGGGGAGAAACGAAGGAAACATAAAAACAGTTGGAAGAGACAGTAAAGTAGTGCAGGCATAAGCTGGACAGACACACAGTAAGGAAAGCGAACAGCATGACATGGTGCAGTTATTTTGCGAGGAACAGTTGCATCCGTGCCAATGAATGTCTGTGATAGAGTCCTTGAAGGCAGAGAGAGATGAAATTGTCCAATTCCTTTGCAGCTCATTCCAGTCACTGGGAGCAAACCAGAGATGTGGCCAGGTAGGTTTTAACTCCTTGGGGGTGTCAGTCCAAGGACGGTTTTGTAAGAGAAAAAATATAAATCACAGCTAACAACAAAAGCCTTCATAGATGGGTGCTACTGAGGCAAAGTCTGAGGGTCCTTGGCCTAATGAGGATGGGGAGGCTGTGGGATTCAGGTGAGAAATGTGTGAGAACCCCTGAGGGCGAGTCCTGCTATGCTTATATTCACCACCAGGGAGCAGTATTTCCTATGTAATACTACCAGCTTCCAGGCTATCTCAACAAGCGTGTGTGTGAGGGGAGGGGGCTTATTTGTGCTTATGGGCAGATTTCCACAGGAGGAGAAGGAAGTGGAGGAGGTTTATAATGTATAGTGTTGATAGGTCAAAGCAGCAGACATGCAAGCACATAAGCACATGAACATACACACACATGCACACACACACATAATGAAGGGCTGGTGCTATAGTACTCTGGCTCCAGCAAAGGTTTGTAAGTGAAATGGGCAGCTCAATGTTCTCTGCCTGCCTTGTAATTTGTATATATATATATATATATATATATATATATGTGTGTGTGTGTGTGTGTGTGTGTGTGTGTGTGTTAAAAGCTGTTATGGATGTGTCTCTGGGCAGGGATTGAGTTGGATATGCCAGTAGTGTAGACACTGCCATTAACAACATGTTAATTACCAGAGCTGACTCCAAGGAACCAATCATCAACCATCATGTCCAAACCTGTGTGTGTGTGTGTGTGTGTGTGTGTGTGTGTGTGTGTGTGTGTGTGTGTGTGTGACAGAGAGAGAGAGATTGGAGAGCAGGCAGCTGTGTCTTTGTGGAGAGATGGGGCATTTATCTATCATGGCAAGATGGAGTGGCAGGGTGAATGAAGGAAGGATGGGAAAATGGGAGGTAAGACTGAAAGAGAGGCACTTTAACTTGACAGTAGATAAAATGCATCTAAATCAGATGAAAAACTTTTTTTCTTTTTCTTATTTTGTCTCCATCTTTGTTGCTAAGCACTCATTGCTATGGTGTTTCTGCACCACACTTCCCAGAGATCACTTTCATGAACTGGCTATCGCTATTGTATTATACCAGTCGCTGATAGAGAGTAGCAAAAACGGAAAATCTATTTCCATGAAAATGTTCTGGATTATGACTTAAGGTGCCAAGCGTCCCAATATGTTTTGTAGAAGCCACATTTTCTCCTTTTTTCCCATTTTGGATTTGTGTGTGAGAGAAAGAAAGACAGAGGGGAGCTTATTTGGTACAAAGTCATGGCTACAGTACATAGAAGACAGACAGATAAGAGATGTATAGCTTTTGCCAATTGAAAACTGAAAAAAAAACACCGCTGTTTCCTATTATTTTTTTCCAATCGAAAGTCTAGCTCTCAGTGGAACACATTTCCACATGTTGTCTTGATGGTCAGCGTGGCAAGCTGTCACTGAATCACAATTCTAGCTTATATTTAAGCCATAGCACATTCTATTAGCATTAAAAGTTGAGCTTTAAAATCGATTTGCAAGTATACATACCATGACTTAAGACCTTTTCAGATTTATTATGGTTCACTGGTAAATTCAGCATAAAGCTACACAGCAATCCATCAAGCAGCACTTTCTATGCCTGCCAGTACTATTAGTGAAAAGCATCTAAGGATAGCTTTGTCCGTTGATTGTGTGTAATTATTTCCGTCCCTGTTGAAATGCGCATGTGCTCCTATGGACATCTGCAGAAGTGGCCTACATGCAAGTGCTTGTCCTGGTAGAAATGCAAGGCTAGCCACCCTGCCTACATTATTTGTCCATTTAGTTTGATGCCTTGTACACTACAGTTGTACGCTAACTATTTGATTGACTGTCTGCTGAGGTATTTAAATATGGAAGCAATGTTTTTTCTTGATAATGTTAGCTAGGAAGGTATCTATTAAAGAAATCTAGCTAGCTAGCTACATAGCAACTAACTACATTGAAATGTTGCATGTTTTTGTAACCCGCTTGGCGTGAGTGTCGCCAAGTTTGCAGGTATGTCTAATTGTCTAGGTTCTAAGAGGAGACTGGTATATGATGAAGTAGTGAAGTACACAATGACCTTACTTAATCCTTCCCTTAATAATTCACACCAACAACCAAATACCTTTATGTTTAACTGTAGTGTATTATTGTTTCTTCTTTTCCTGTCTTATTCCCTTTCAGTTAGAACAATAACCTTGCATATATTCTTTCATTTACAATACTCCACTCCCCATTTTGCTATAGGAATTATTGAACTCGTACACATCTTGGGCATGAAACAAAATTGCACCCACAACCAGGACCAATTACAACTTGAAATTATTCAAAATTCCTATTATCGACTAATCTACAATCAATTTGCACAGGACACAGGGCAACAAATTTTAGCTAGGGCAATTAGGCTCAGACCCAGTGTACTTCAATCACTATTTATAAATGTTGAGGCCCAACAAGAACAACAAAAAAACGAGATCTCAGAATGGAACAGTCTATACCTTTCATAGAAATAACCAAGGAAATATGAAATCAATCTTTATGTTTGTTCAACCCTGTTTCAAGCGTTTTTTCAAATGCACTCAAGTTCCTACCGCCACCCTTGGCAAGGACAATTGTCCATCCTGGCTCCCAAGGGGAAGGAGAAGATGAAGAAGGTTGAATCTGATGAGTAGTGGAGATGAGGACTGAAGAAGATGATGATCAAGGCGAGGATCCAGTCGGTGGTGATAAGATGGTGACAAAAGAGATGGAGACCAGGAGGCAGTGGGGCGATGGCAACACGAGCAGCACAGTTATGTCTGTAGTATAGTCTCAACAAAAAACAGCCAACAACTGAGTAATCACTCAGTTGTCCATATCAATAGTTCACCTGTGTTTCTTCTCAGGACACCAATACATAATATCCTTACATACTACACATATCTCAATAGCTATACCCTTTAATAACATTTCACTTACACATTTCAGCTTAGAACGTAACCTTATTTGTTTAGCTTAATGGACTAACCACTATTGTGCTCAGCCTGTCTCAGCAAGAACAAAAAAAAGAAAACAAAACTCATCAACGCGTGCTCAAATTCCTCTCTCAAGTACGCCACTAGGGAGCGCAAATGAACCATAATAACCGAGGGGGGTAGTTATTCTAATATTGTCAGACCTGTTTGATGACTCTGTTTTTTATAATGACTGCTCAGGCTACCTGGCTACACTCTCCCCCTCTAAACCGCATGAGTCTCTGCATGCGTGTAAATACCTAAGTGAATACTGACAGGACTGATCTGAGACTGGGGAAGAATACCCTGTAAACTTTCAAAGAATGAACTAAGAGCAAGAATCAGTGACTGCTCTGTTGACTCTTTTGTCTGCTTTCCGGATTGTGGAGGGGGGGTTGGTATGTCAGGTTCCGGAATGTCTATGATGACATGATCAGGGAATGTCGCAGGAGAGTTACCTGCGCTGTTCTCTATCTCAATGACTGACTCAGCCACGTTGACTGGAAGAACAATAACCTCTCCTCCTCATCACTTATGTCATCTTCCTGATCACTCTGACCCATCCCCTGGTCTGAAGCTTTCCTGCTTCTCAGGTTTTTCCTCCTAGACTCTTTTGTCTCTGTTTCCTCTTCAGGAGCTGCATCAAGGGGCAGAAAACCACAGGGAAGAAGATCTCTATGTAGTGTGCGGTGTGGGCCCTTGCCTCTCTCAGGTTTGACTACATAGACAGGCCCCATTGATTCTTTTCACCACAACATGAATTGTTCGCTCCCATCTGTCTGCCAATTTATGCTTTCCCTGAATGTTAACGTTTCGCACCAACACTCACCAACACTGTGACCAGCTCAGCTGCTCTGATCTGAAGGCAATGAGGCTAACGTGAAGTGCTTAGCTACAAACAATTCAATCATGAGAGGCTAGGTTTGCAATTATGAACATTTATTGACAGCAAGAGAAATGTGCATAAGCAGAAGTTTGGCGTAGACTCCAGGTGGTATCCAGCAATAGGGTGAAGCTCCCGGGGACAGGAAGGAGACAGGAGACCCCCCCGGGCTGTAGATCAAACCCTCCTGGATATCAGGTGGAGCCGTGATGATGGTGGTGGTAGGGGAGGAGGTGGTGCGTCAATCCGGTGCGGATTAGGCAGCTGAAATGACAGAAACACGGAAGCAACTGAGGGGATACAAATAGAAGGATATGGTTAGTGATTGGATGCTGGAGAGGGAGGAAGGGGTGGAGAAAGGTGCGAGGGTTACAGTGAATGGATGAACTTACGCATAAGCTTCATTTCAATCATGAGAGGCTAGGTTTG
>CABFOQ010024210.1:0-17075 GCA_900660455.1 Gephyroberyx darwinii
ATGCTACAGGATACAAAGACATTTTAGCCAATTGGGCGCAGCCAACTTTGTGGCAACAGTTTGGGGAAGGCCCTTTGCTGTTCCAGCATGACTGTGCCCCTGTGCACAAAGCGAGGTCCATAAAGACATGGTTAGACCAGTTTGGTGTGGAGGAACTCGATTGGCCTGCACAGAGCCCTGACCTCAACCCCACTGAACATCTTTGGGAGGAATTAGAACGCCGATTGCGAGCCAGGCCTTCTCCTCCAACATCACTGCCTGACCTCACACATGCTCTTTTGGCTGAATGCGCACAAATTTCCACAGACACACTCCAAAAGCTTGTGGAAAGCCTTCCCAGAAGAGTGGCAGCTGTTATAGCCGCAAAGGGGGGTCCAACTCCATATTAATGCCCATGGTTTTAGAATGGGATGTCCAGCAAGCTCATATAGATGTGATGGTCAGGTGTCCACTGACTTTTGGTCATATAGTGTCCCTCTGAACTATTATCTCTTGACTGATTAACACACAATTATAATGAAGTCAGCTGTTATAAACACAAGCACTTCCAGCCGTTCCTCAGGTTTGTTGAAATTCTGTAAAAGCACAGAATGCTTTGAGAACACCAACAGGGTTGCTCCAACACACAGACACACAAATATTACAACTCAGATACTGGTACTAATGTATAGGTAAACCGTGTTGGTGTCCTATCCAAAAGTTAAGTAACAGCCAATTTTTTTTTCCAGGCACGTTGCTGAAAAGGGGAGACAGAATGTTCCCGTGGGTGAAGAGCTCTACAATCTTGCCTTTGGTGAAAAAAAGATTTTTTTTTTTACAGAAGAGAAACACCCTTCAGGGATTACTCTCTTCAATTCATAAAACTATGCATGCCTCACCCAGGGGCCACATGGCTGTTAAGTCTTCAGACTGTTACATAAACCCTGATTAAGGAGCAGCAGTCTCTGTGGTGCTATTGGTGGAGTAGAGTCACTCCCCTTTGGGTTCACACCCCCTTTCCCAACTGACTTCATTCCTCAGTCAGCATGTGACTGATGTGAGGGGAGACTCGAAGAGTGTAACCGTATTCCCATGTCACCTACTCTGCCCCTGGCCATAACATTTCCACTTTCCCAAATGGCTGAAACTACTATGTTAAGAAAATTACCCAATCGATAGTGACACCTTCATTCCTGTCAGTGTAGTTTCACATGGTATATTATGCAACAGGCCTTGGGGGCTTGACTTAATTATGTTTAACCTTTCCAAATTTTTGAAGATGTATGTGTTGTAACAGACACGCTGGTATTTATGGTGTCAAACCTTGCATAGTATCACATTACAGAGTTCCAGCCATGGGCTTTTCATTTTAAAATTGTCATGATTTTAACAAAATAAATACAGATTTGAAGGCTAGTCATCTGGATCAACTCCTCTAACATTTCCACCTCACATTTTCATCTTCGACTATTTATGTATGTGAACATTCACTAAACAAATGAAGCAATGTCAGAGACAGGTGATGCATAAATAAGACAAGCCAGACAAGTCGAGACAACACAGCCATAAAAGACAATTTGACACAAAGGTACAAGCATAAGCAGATGCACCTTTATAACCTTTATCACCATGTGATGTGAAAGGAGATAGTCCTGATGATAAGGTGTTATTCAATACACTCAAATCACACTACACACATTCAGATATTCTCACAATCTTAAAAGTTATGCACTGTACATAATGCAATTAAACATATATGGATGTTTCATACTGCCTTACTGCAAAGGCATGTAGTAGCCTTTTATTAACTTTTATTTCAAGATTCAATAATTTATCATCATATTAAGCAAAGTTGCTAGAAATTTGTATCAGTGTGCTGAACATAAAAACACACATGCATCCCACCCTTCTCAAAATACTACATACAACAAACTAAGACAAAGTCCACATTTCCACCTATTCCAGGCTTCAAATAAGAAATTAACAATCTCAAACATCTTAGATCGGAACATAAATTGTTGTAGATGATACAGAAGCAATGGTTGATTTTGGTTTTACTTTTCTACAAGTGTACAGTAGGGAAAGAGGATACAAATATTGCATCATCCTGTCACCCAAACCTGACGGAGTAACCTCCATTAACCTCGACCAAACAGCTGACTGCCTGGTTCTGCCCTTCTCACTGTAGCATAGCTCTCAACTGCTCCTCAAAGCCCACTCGGCAATTTCATTTCTGCTCGTGCATTAGCTGTGAACAAATCAACACCACAAGGCATTATCTTTCTGTCCACGATAGTCTTTAGAATGTTCTTGGTCTCAACATCATGTTGTCCTTCGGTATCTATAGCGCCTTGTTTGGTCTCATCGGCAAACTAAGCACAGGTGGTGTCCTCTGAGCTCTTTGTTGTGGGGAGGATACACTGTTACGACTCCAGCACAGTGATCCTTCTGTCTGTTCCTCCTTATTCTGTGGGAACGCGGTTCTTCGAGTTTAAACCTTATCTGAGTACTTTATAACATTACTAATACAAATGACTGCAACAGCTGCTGATCTTGCCCATTCAAGGCTGTGGAAGTGTAGCCCAAGTACAACCCCCCCACCATTCAGAGTTAAATATAGAAGTTTGAGTGAGCCAAACTAGTAGTGAAAACGGACAGCTGCTGCAGTTGAAGTTCAGAAAAGGGTTGGGCTGTGTATTTAATGACGTTACTTGAGCATGAATACTATTCGTGGCCTGTATCAGCTACACTGTAACTACAGTGATGTACTTAAAAATACGCCAGGTCAGCTTTCCAAGACTAGGAGTGCTTCCTATGGAGCCCCTGAGTGGTCACGTCATTTTTTCTTCTAGTTCGTGCGCTCGCTTTACTATAACGTGCACTCGGTTTAGTAAAGCGAGCGCACGTTTTAGAAAAAAAACCGAGCGCATATTTTGGTAAAACGTGCGCTCGTTTTAGTAAAACGTGCCCACGTTCAGAAAAAAAATATGATGTGACCACTCAGCGGCTCCGTAACTTCCAGACATTATATAAGTTCATAAAATGCATAGATGTTTTGTTTCCATAGGTGGACCCATTCTGCCATCCACTCCACCCCATAGGCAGGTGATACACTTTCCTAAGTTTATGTGTGAGCAACTGTGGCTCAAAGTAAACAAAAGACATAAATATTGTCAGAAGCCATTGTAAAAGACAAAAGGTTACTTTCTTCCAACATAAACAAACGTTGAATAGGCACATGACCATTCCAAACAAGTGTGTTAAGTACACAGGACTCTTCATAACACTGAAACTATGCAAGGTTGAGCAGAACACAAATTCCATTCATTAATTTACAAAGCTGGCAGGATGTGGTGAAGTAACAAGCAGCCACCCAATTATGTAAGAGCAGCTCATAGGATTTCCAGCACAGCAAGGACAGAGATACTTAAACAGGATTTGTCTGTGATTCTAAAATGTCTGAATGTGTCAGTCTGTGAAATAAACATATAGAATGAAAGTGTTGCAGGAAATGCAACAGGTAAGTTATTTGTACTTTTATGAAGCAGAGATTTATAGTGCAAGATATAATAATACTTCACTTTCTACTGGTATTGTGTCTTCTGCCTTTAAAACGGCTATAACGGTCACTCAAAAAGCCTGATCTTGATCCCGGTGACCTTAATAATTACAGGCCAATCTCAAACCTTTCTTTTCTCTCCAAAGTCCTCAAAAGAATAGTAGCCAATGGTCTATGCAAACCTTTTCCATCTGTTTTTAGGCCTCACCACAACATGGAGACTGCACTCACGATGGGTGGCAAATGATCTACTGCTTGACTCTCTGAACCTCTTGTTCGACTCACATATCAAAAATATCATGGCAGTGTTTTTCCACCTTCACAATATTGCAAAAACTCCGCCGTTAACACCGACTGACACTAGTACTGCAAATATTCCATTACGAAAGCCAGATATGAACAATAACATTGCAATCAAATGAAAGTGTACGGAGTGATACTATTGAATTAACAGAACTTTGCTTTCCACAAGTGTTAATCAGATATGTGTGTAACTCTGGCTAGAGAAGAAGACTTCTATCATATAGCAGGTAGCTTATAATAGTTGGCTATAGTTAATGAATGAAATTTACTGTTGCATTTAAGTGTGCTGAAATGTATAGTGCATTGTACTGACAATGAGAAATACACCCACTGTGCCTTAATGGTCAGTCTATTAACATTACCAGTTTTTCTCCTCTCTAGTTTGGCAGCTGCAAATATTTATTCTTTGTATTACTCAGATCTACTCATTATAAGGGTATGTTCTTGAGAGAAGAACAAATGTTAGTAATCCATTTGTTTACCTTACTTCCCACTTCTAGTCTACATTAAATGTTGAATTGTAGGCATGTTCACATAAACCAATATTTGATTGATTGATTTTTTGTTGTTGCTGTTTTTAGTGCTTATTTTGCTATTCTCTGCAGAATCATTTGACTTTTGCTGCTGCCATATTTCCTGCAGTTTCATCTGCCCTCGAGCTGTGCATGGTGTATGTGATATGTGGGGGTCATGGTGTACAGGGTTTCTGCAGGTTCCAGCAAGTTGAAACTATTTTTAAGACATTTTTAATGCAAATTAAGACTAATTTTGCAACAAAAATGAATGTAAAAATCAAACAGTAGTATTTGACAGCTGTTTTATGTTTTTCACTCTGCATATGTGAATCCAAAGCTTTGATTCCCATTGTGCCTAATTTTAATGTTCACATGAAGCAGCGGGCTTTCTGCTCATTTGACTCCACTGGCTTCAGCCAAGTAACAGTTAGCAAACTTGCTGTTGTCCACCCATGTGGCTGAATTTGCGCTTCCCCATAGTAGTTGGCCATGGAAGAGAGCATAAAGAAATGATTCACATTGGTATAGGGTGCAATCCATTGTACCAATGAGGAGGGAGATCTGATCGACCTGAACTGACAGACTTGGCTAGCTGGCCATAGCGGACCAACGTTGACAAACTGGCTGATGCTGGGCGTGTTTGGCCTCTAGCTAGCTGGCCGGCGTTACCTGCTGCCGGAGCTGGGCGAGCTGGCCTGCTAACTATGACTGACGCTAGTGAGGAATGATGGGGAACTAATTAAACTTAACTGACCGACTAGACTAGCTGGCTGCGGCAAACCATGTTACCAAACTGGCCGGAGCTAGGAGAGTTTGGCCTCTAGCTAGCTGGCCACAGCGGACCGGCATTACCAGCTGCCAAAACTGGGCTAGCTGGCCTCCTAGGGTGCGCCGTTTCTCTTCACCAATGGCGCTGTAGTAGTTGATGTAGGTGCTCTTTAGAGGCTTGTGAAATTCAGAGACTTGCCATTCAAACATGAGTTTGCTGCGGGCGTCCATGTTTTACTGAGCAGATGCACTGGAACACATTTAGATTGGAAGTCGGGAATACCAACTCGCATATTGATAACTCGTTTTTGTCGGACTGATTTGGCAAGGCAGATGCGCTAAAGCAGCTAGCTAAACCGTCTCTGGCTGAGGTAAAGCGAATCCAGATGGGCGCAGGAAAGTTGCAAGTGTGGTTCTGCTCTACTGCCAAAAAGCAAATCCGTTCCTGCAACCATTGAAGTGACGTAAATCACTATATATTTTGCATCAAAGGCAACATACTAAAGTAACTTAGTCGACATCGGTCACATTTTTAAGACCTCTGAAAAATATATTTAAAATTTCACAACAAAAGGCAAGTTTTATTTAGACCGTGAATTTAGTCGAAACTAAGACTTTCTTAGGACCGTGCAACCCCTGGTGTATAGTGGTTTACTTTTTTCATAGTGTGGGCATTGTGAAGCCCTTTGATTAAGGGCAATACAAATTGAATACATGTAAATTGATGAATTTTATGTCCAGAGTTGTGAGAAACTGCAATAGGTAAACAGGACAATTAATGACACAAGAAACACATTTGAAAGGAGTCGTCGTTTATTACAGAACATAAGGAAACTGTATCCAATCTCTACATATGAAGCATAATACAGTATAAGCTACTTGCTCTTCTGGAAGTTGGATGCATGTTGACAGGAGGGGAGAAAGCGGTTCAGAGGGGTAGGGGAAAGAGGAAATAGAAAAGGCACTCTTACACTCACTAGCCAACTGGATGACCTCTGAGTGGTAAAAGGGAACAAAACTTGAAACCCTATCAAAGAAAGGATGGCTATGTAAACAAGGCTGGTTTCTCTGTACAACACCAACCAGACGTTGCCATCCCATTCATGAAGATAGGTGAGAACCAGGAAAACCGTACCAGACATTTATGGAGATTTCAAAAAACTAACCCACCCAAAGTAAGTAAAAAAAGATCCTAGTCAGAAAAAAAAAGCTAAATATTCATCACATTTACCAGTGATAATTCCTTGTGGAGGCACACCAAAGCTTTTCTGTACGACACTTTGGAGCCACAAGTGAAACACTGAAGATTCATGATCATCACGTCAACGAATTCAATAACTAAAATTTGTTTAAAGCTGCCTTCTGAACCCTCAGCTTCTCTGTATCCACGCCGAGTTTCAGAAAACAAATAAATAGCGTGATTGTTTGCTTTCTATAGTTATCCAACAAGAACTTCTTTGTGGCAAAGAACATGCTCCTTTAGGATAAGGATGGAACCAGGTTTCTCTGTAGCTACACCTGCCATCAATATACTTCAGGAGTAAGTGGGCCCTTAGTCTCTTCAAGCCATAAAACAAGTGAAACTACATTTATAAAAAGGACTTGTTAAAAACGGAACTTCAATGGACAATCCAATTTTTTCCTCCCAAAACAAGTATTACCAATACCCCTCCAGACCAGAGCAGTGACATAGCAGCTTCTGACTTTTCTGTATTACGTCAGAAAACAGCAAAGGTCTGAAGGGGAACGGGAATCTTTCTGCTCATTTGAGAGCTTAATAATAAAGATTTGGCTCGCCCCTTGGCCTGCAATGCATAGCATTTTTTTTTTTTTTAAAACAGCAACAACCCATCACCTTTAATAGTGCCATTCTAGCATCCTCCAAAGACATGGGACTAAAGCTAAAAAAATAGGGTTAGGTAATAACTGTACCAGACTGACAACGGAGGAATGTTGAGAGAAAAGCTAAACTAGTTAGGGAAGGTGTGAGATCAGAAAACACTGAATTTGCTTCCGCTTAGACGTCCCAGATTCCTTACTTCACTAGCACCAGTAAATTAAAAGTAGTCTCATATAGCCCAATATGCTACCACCATGCCACTGAATAGAAGACTGCTGATATTGACGGAGTGTGGAATGCCAAAACAGACTGACCTAAGTAGAAGTGAGGGACCCTCAAGAAGTGGGAGAACTTTAAGCACAAATTGAGTTGAGTGCGATATATCTAGAACCCATCCTATTTTTTTTAAACATCAAGTTTCTGAGGCATGTCTCCTAGGATCTAGTATGATACTGCAAACAGCAAAAAAAACAGGTAACAAGACAAAGAAGGGAGGTGGAGTGAGGAAGGGATAGTCATGGGGTTAAGTGATGCCATTATGAGAGAAGTTAAGTGCATTTCACCCCCGGGACCTTGGAGGCTTCTCTGTAGTATACACCAACAAGCCTGGGGGGAAAAGCTTAACAGGTTTAGTATTTGAGTTTTTTGGGCATCTCCCATGGGAAGGAGTCTCGGCCAAAGTGGCCATATGCCGCGGTCTTCTGATACATGGGCTTCTTCAGATCCAGCTCCCTGGAATACATAATCGACACATTTAGCAGCAGTCACATCAAGTGGCCTGAGAGCTCAGACGCACACATCCACAACGCTCATATCAGCCAATGGGGAGTGTCGAGAGCCACAAGAAAACCATAATCAGAGGTTTGTTAGACCAACTGGTAAAAAAAGGGGGAAAACTCGTGAAGCTTCGACACTTACCCAGCCAACCAAATTCATCCTTGAGTAGTGTGGCGACTGCAGCTCGCAGATGGAAAGCACACTGATGCCATTTATAAAAAGGCACTATTGAACGTGAGCTAAGGCTTCAATCATGCCAAGTATCTTTGCACGTCTACCCTAATAAATGATCAAATACTTTGTGCGTACTTTGTAGCTGAAGTATTTATAATTTCAGTTGGCAAACTAATCAAAGCTTCAATAACACAGAAGCCAAACAAAAAGCACCAGGAGTAGCAAAGGAAATAACATTCAACCCACTGCCATGTTTATCATTGAATCACAAAAGAGAGCATAAAATTAGCCTTGAACTCTGGCTGATGCAACTCAAGCAAAATGACAAGACTAAAGCACAAGAAACAGGAAGGAGTCAGGGCTTGCCGATTCAATTAGTGGCAGGCGGCTTCAGAGGATATACATTACCTGACAATGACCCCAGGACGGAGGTCAAAGTTCTTCTTCACAATGTCAAGCAGCTCTCTCTCACTCTTATGGGAGGTCCCATAGTGGAAGATAGAAATGGAGAGGGGATGGGCAACTCCAATGGCATAGGACACCTAATACAGCACATATGCATGTTATATCAAGCATACCAACAAACAGAAAACTTCAGGCAGGAACCGGATGAAACCCTTTTCTCCAAAGTAATGATTTGTTTTAATACTATCCCTCACCTGGACCAGCACCCTCTTGCAGAGCTCAGCTTTCACCAGGGACTTTGCTACCCAGCGGGCAGCATAAGCAGCGGAGCGGTCCACTTTCGTATAATCCTTCCCAGAGAAGGCCCCACCACCATGGGCACCCCAACCGCCATAAGTGTCGACAATGATTTTACGCCCCGTTAGGCCAGCATCTCCCTGTAATAAAAAGTAACAGAGGTTGAAGACGTTAGGCAAATGCAGTTACATAAATTAAACATTAGCCATTTTGATTTATCCATGTAACACAAACAATTCACCTGTGGGCCTCCAATGACAAAGCGTCCGCTAGGCTGCAGATGGTAGACTGTGTCATCATCCAAGTAGATGCATGGAACCACAGCCTTGATGACCTTCTCCTTCAGGGCATCCCTCATCTCCTCCAGGCAGATTTCCTCATCGTGCTGCACGGAGATGACAATGGTGTGCACACGCACTGGAAGCATTGCGCCACGGTCCTGACGATACTGAACAGTCACCTGTACAGGAGGTGAAAATATAGAGGGGGTAAATATCCACACGATACAAAGTTTTAATCCCACCAGCACAAAATGAAGTTATAATAGCCAGAATAATAGTTGTACCTGGGTCTTGGAGTCTGGTCGGAGCCACGGTAGGGTGCCATTGCGACGCAGTTCAGCCATCTTGGCATTAAGCTTATGGGCAAGGACAACGGTGAGGGGCATGCACTCCTCAGTCTCATCAGTGGCATAGCCAAACATCAAGCCCTGCAGAAAGAGATTGTTTTACTGTCTGGATGCTTTAAAAAAAAGTAGTCTCATTTGAGTAGAGCAGTTCGTAGCCTCAAACACCACAAATGGTAAGGCCCCGGACTCAAATTTCAACTTCTATTACCAACCTGGTCTCCTGCCCCAATGTCCTCCTCGTCACGGTCAATGTGAACACCCTGAGCAATATCAGGAGACTGCTGTTCCAAGGCCACCAGAACATTGCAGGTCTTATAGTCAAAGCCTGTGTATGGCACAAACAGTAACACAATTAGAGTCGGTGGTTGAGAGAAAGACAATTGAGAGGCATGAATTAAACTACAGAATGTGACCACAAAACATGCCGCACCTTTGGAAGAGTCATCATATCCGATGTGGCGAATGGTGTCACGAACAACTTTCTGGTAGTCCACTGTAGCACGTGATGTCACCTCACCTGCCAACAAGACCATCCCAGTCTTGGCAACAGTCTCTGCGTGAGGTAAGAGAAAATGTAAACAATTTACCTTAAACGAAAACATCCTATTATTCCAATCAATCAAGTTACTAACATAGGTTTTCTTACCACATGCAACTTTGGCGTCAGGATCTTGCTTAAGGTGGGCATCCAGCACTGCATCGCTGATCTGATCACAAATCTTGTCTGTAAAACGGACAACGATCAACAATTAATCATTCACGCTGCAGAAAGTAAGTCGCACAAAACAGAGTTTAAGTGAAGTGAGGCAGTTTAGCGCCACCGGCTCGCGTTCAGTGGGAGGGGCCCGTAGCCTTTTCTCCGTCGCCATTTCAGCATGTTCACGTGTGGTGGAAGGGGGCGCGCACCCAACAGAGAACCGAATCCAAACGCGTCAAGAACATGATCGCACACAACCATAAGGCTTTAAGAGAACACAGCTACCGTAAACTCTACACTATGTATGCTAGCGGATACTACGAGACATCTAACGCCGCAACGCGCGTGAGCTTCATGAACACGCCCGGATGAGCAGTCACTCATTATAACACATGGACCACTTTCAAAGATATACGAGTAGGTAGGACATAGCATATACATTTACAGTACAGTGAACAGCAGACTCTAATGCCCATACTCTCGTGCCCATCTTCCTTGTCAGTGGCCCAAACACGCGGCAGGATAACCAGTTTAGGTAAACTTAGCTAGCTAGCATTAGCTAGTAGCGCGTGCTTTTAAGACCTCTGCCGGCCCAGTGACGTTAACATAACCGACCAGGCCGTAACATTTGAGTGCCTATCTTTATCCCACGCTTCCTTATCAAAGTGAATTGTCGAGTTCACAGTAATCGCTAGGCACAACTCAAAACATCGAACGCATTTAATTTGTTATTAAGGGCAAACTGATAAACGTCTGATGTGTCTGTCTTACCGGGATGCCCTTCTCCGACCGACTCCGAGGTGAACAAGAAGCAGTCCTCGTCAATGAGAGAGTTATGGAAACCGTTCATCTGCCCGTTCATCATTGTTGACGGCGTTTACTGATAGGAAATACAGAAGTTTTGTGTTCACGACGTATTCGTCAAACCAACTAGGCTGTAGTAGCGCTTCTTCGGTGTTCCCCTCAGGTCCAGCAGGCTACCTCCTCTCTCATTGATACATAAGCCTCTCAGCGCAGCTCTCCAGTATTTATCCGATGGAGGCAGACTCTCTTGACGTCACCGTAGAAGTAGGCCGTACCATTGAAGCCAGCGAGGGGGTAGTACATACCGCACAATAGCCCTCTGGCAGGGGCCATGTGCTGTCAAAGGTTACAGTGATCAGGTAGTCTTGCTCAGTCAGCATCCTTACATCAGCCCTCAACTTATCAATATGTTTGTGTGAGAGAGAGAGAGTGAGAGAGAGTGAGAGAGAGCAACTGTGATTAATAAAAATGCTGACATTTTGTCAAATCAAATAGGGTTGTCTGTGGTTGCATGGCTGGACATTGTGTTGTGTTGTCTAGCTAGATGAGGTTTGTTGCGACTCCAAAAAAGAGGATTTAGAATCACATTCCAAACACTCATCACGTCACCCTGCACACATTCACTAAATGTGCACACACTGCAAGGTATGAGAAAATGTGTGACTGGATTGCTTTAAGTATTCCTTCATGTCCAAATTGCTGCTGAATAGTAGGTCCTGGTTTCGATGCTTGTCACTTGAGGCTCCTTAGCCTTACCATCTGTAGGATCATGCTTGCCTCTTCATGTTCTGTGGAATTTTACGTCATTGAAAGTAGAGCTGATTGACTATCATCTGCTTGTGCATGTTGGCAATCGATTCACATGCGTACCATCTCCACTGGATTGTTTGTTTGATTGTTTGAGTGACCCTATTTAGTTCTGTCTTTGTGAAGTCTAAATTGTCTAAATTGTCTCATTACTTTTCAGTGCTTTCAGTGGTCATGAATATACACCATGACTATCTCAAATAAAGTAACCTGAGTCAACATGTGAAACTAGTTTAACCAGTTATAAGCCCAAGGGCGTGATTTACCCCTGCATCTCTGCTGGATTCCTTGACAAAGTAAAGTATTTATTCCCTCTAAAATTGCACACTTTCCAGAATTTCCTGTCCTAAAATAGGATGGGTTCTACCTGTCTAGAACATGTTGAGCAATACTTTTCAGTATTTCACTTGTGGCTCCAAAGTACTCCAAAGTACAGAAAAGCTTTGGTATACCTCCACAAAGAATTGTCACTGTGATGAATGTTTAGCTTTTTTTTTTATTTTAATTTTTTTTACTGTAGATCTTTTTTTACTTTGGTGGGTGAGTTTTGAAATCCCCACAAATGTGTGGTACAGTTTTCTCAATTATCTTCATGAATGGGATGGCAACATCTGGTTGGTGTTGTACAGAGAAACCAGCCTTGTTTACACGGCCATCCTGTCTTTGATAGGGTTTCATGTTTTGTTTTTTTGTTTTGTTCTCTTTTGGGGTGATCCAGTTGGCTACAGTGAGTGTAAGAGATCCTTTTCTATTTCCTCTTTCCCCTACCCCTCTGAACCACTTTCTCCCCTCCTATCAACACACATCCAACTTCCAGAGGAGCAAGTAGCTTATAATGTATTATGCTTCATATGTAGAGATTGGATAGTTTCCTTATGTTCTGTAATAAACGACGACTCCTTCCAAATGTGTTTCTTGTGTCATTAATTGTCCCGTTTACATGTCCAGTGTCTGAATTTACATGAAATGTTATCCATGCCTGAAGTGCTCTATTTCAAAACTTGTCATCTTATGTAACTAATGGTATAATACTAACCACACCAAATAGCTGTTGAATTTTTTCATGACTCTGGATAGTGTGATTGTTATACTATGTTGAACCATACCTGTGTTGTCTAAGATCACCTAAAATTCATGAATCTCCATGTATTTGTTACTTGTGGCACTCTAACGGCGCTGTGAATAAACTCACTATTGGGCTCCTGTGATGTACACTGCTTTTTTCTTTTTGGGCCTACAAGCAATGATGAACAGTGGCATAATAAATCTGATAAGATGCGCTCACCGTAGCCATCACAAGAACATCAGAGCATGTGCTTCCCCAGTGAAACAACCTGATAAACCTGTAAATACAACAAAGTAAAAACTGAACAATGGAGAAAAGAGAGCAGGGGCTGGGTCTATTATCTCTTGACATAACTTAATTGTACTACACTCAAAAAGCTCCCATCTCACCCTCATCCTTCAGGCTAATAATTATGTTTTCTAACTTAATCATAAGCTCTGTTTGTGAACATGTGGTACCTTTTTAGGCCACATATGGCATTAAATGATATCTGGTTTGCTGTGTCTTCAGCTCCAGGACCATTTCATTTATTTGATGAGAGCAAAGTTCTGATGTTAAGATGACTCCAACATCATAGCTTTGTTTTTGAGTTTGGGAACATTGAATTCTGCATATATATTCCTTAGATAATGTAAAGTGTGATATAATGCTGCCACCAATTTATTTTAAGTACTCCTTGAAAACCTATATCAGCACTGATTTTGAATGCCACCAGTGAAGTGAAGACACACTAACTGACAAAAGCAGAATTGGATGCATGTGCATGTCGGTATAAATATTTGATATACTGCAAACACAAACAGGACAAAATCAACTGTTGATCATTCTGTTATTAATCTGTTATTAATCTGTTATTAATCTGTTATTAATGCTCCTGCCCCTGAATGTATCACTCACTTCTCACAGTGACACAGCATTTTTGAAAGCATGCAGCAGAATCATGCTCTGATGCCACGTTTCAGACTGTGTCAATCCAAACGCAGTGTTGCATCATGAAACATGGAGAACTGGCATTCCATGTCAACAACAGTGACAAAACATAACAGAACACTTGACTGAATCTGAATCTAGCGGTCACACTATGGGAGTGAAAAACATTGCCACTGGCTTGTTACACAATATCATGTTAGGTAACTTTAATTGTCATCACAGGGGGATGTAGAAAATAGGAAGCCTGAATATCCGATTCATTGTCAATTGTCAAAGATTGTGTCTTGTTTCTGTCTTCTTTGTCTTCTCTGTCCAGAGAAGCCTAAATGGTGCTTTTATTTCACCATTTGCATGAGAAAATGCATCAGGTAAGAAACATATTTATTAAAGCCACAATATATGAACAACACTACAATGTCAGTTTGTATCATTTGAGTCAATTCATTTAGTTATTTTTAATTGTGCTTGTGGTGTTCTGTGTCACTAAACCAAGCAACCCAACAACTGGCTACTGTTGCATCAGAAAGGTACTCTCATATGCCACTCTGTATTTGCAAGGTGGGCAGTATCTTTATAGAGGACCAAAGCATGATGCAAGGTACATCTGCTGTTGCCTTAGCAGGATTTTGGTCTGTATTTACAACCATTGTCTTCTACATTCCAGCTGCAAATCATAAAACATAGTAGAAAACTGTATGCCATTATTAAACCGTTATAAATCACCAGAGACCTGATAAGTTAGCTGATTAGTTGTCCAAAGAGTCATTCAGGGCAGATCCAAACATGGCAAATGATTAAATGAAATTCCATTACATAATTGAAGATAATGTATATGTAGTTGCCATCAGTGACCATTTATGGTGATTGGACAATGGAAATGACCTGCACTTTTTGTGCACAGGTTTAAGCAGTTCAAAAGCAACACCTGACACACACCCACACACACACACTGACCTTTCCACAGAGAAGATCGTCTTACACTCTTAATCAGTCTCATTAAATCATTTTCTACACTTAAGCTATATATATGTATATACATTACTGTGCAAAAGTCTTAGGCACGTGTAAAAAATATCTGCGAAGATGCTTTCAAAAATAATGAAATGAAAAGTTTCTAAATATCCAAGAAATTACTATAAAGAGCAGTAATGTAAAACAAAAACATCTGTGACCAGATTTATATTTTAAAAAATCTCAGGTGCATAAGACTATTGCACAGTACTGTATGTATATATATATATATATATATAGCCTATACATCACAAAAATAGATTATAGTAGCTTCCACAATGGCAGAAAATTATAAATAAATAAATAAATAAATAAATAAAAAAGTTTGGTTTTGCTCATGAAAACTATGAAGACTCAGGACACAGAAGGGGAGTTATATTATTTAGTTATATTATTTCTTTGGAAAGTAACACAGTAGTGTTGGGTCGGAGCACAGAGGGATCAGCCTCTGCATCCTTCACACCTGATCCATTACATGATTTCACACAGAAAAACTATCCGCAGGTGTCAATACTCAATTCAAATGTCTCACAGACTTGCTGTATTTTTTCTTCAAGTCAATTCCATTCACAATTGTACACAAACTTGCAGAGCCTAAACAATCCGCACTGTAGACAATAAAATCAATATTCATCTGGATTTACTAATACTGCAAACTGCAGAAATCAAGTTCTCTCTTAATAGTTCCAAATAGAAAAAAATAACTATTAATATACTGTAATATCACTGTTATATTTGATTTGAAACAATGCTCCCTCACTGGCCAGCAGAATTCAGGCTTATTTGACAGAATTAAATAAGAAAATAAATACATAATCTAAGTATAATAATCTTTTTTGGCGTAGATTGTCATCTATTGTGTATTTCATACTGTATTTTATATCTGTCCTTTACATACATACGCTTATCCATCTTAAACACATAATGATTACACAATAACATTCTTTAGACATCACATTTTTTCCAGAATGTCACTTCACATATAGAGAGTAGCCACTGAACTGATCATATCAAGTAGTACAGCACTGATCATAATTGATTACCTAAAGTAGGACAAAGTTCAGACAATCTCATCTTTTTAAAACTTGTTACTCTAAACACAGGTCAAATGCAGTACATTTTTTCATTTGAAAATAAAGAAAATGCATAAATGCACAATGAAATTCAATCAAATAAATTAAGTCTTAAGCAAAACTATCCTGCACTTTCTTTACCTAACGTTTCCCTTTTTTACGCTGTCCTTACCATGTTTAACACTTGCTAACACTTTTCACAGCTACAAATATAACAAAGAGGAGTCAAAAACAGCACTTTACGGCACAAAATCACAGTACCGGAATGTACAGTATGTCCAGCAGCGGACCATGCAAACACATTCACACTTCATTCATGGCCATAGGTAGCTACACATACACACTTCCACAAACCCACATGTACACACAATGACTTCCATAACATGATTACATACATACACAATGAGGTTACAGTACAACAGTATACACTGTCCTAAGCTAACAGCGCAAAGGTACGAAGTGTCTAAGATGGTACTTTGGAGGTCACAAGCTAACTATCCAACACGTTACAACTCGTCACAGAGTACTGTCAGCTAATCACAAGGACCAGTAAAGGAGGATCTGGGCTGGAAGATGGGAAATCAGGGAAAGATGAAAAGAAAAAAGAAAAAAGTAAGCAAGCAAGTAAGCAAGTTATGGCAAATAGAAAAACTGAGCGATATTTCACCATCATACAACATTTTAGCTTCATATTATACTATGGCTAGTATGATACAAAGCTCTGTAGTAGCTCTACATAGTAGAGTTGTCTGTCAACTATATGCAGAGTGATAGTCAGCCAACCTTAATTACTTAGTTCTATTTTGACAACACCATGCAAAAAGTAAAACTTCTAATACACATATGAAGTATGAAGATGTAACACAGATAAAATGATTTTTGTGTTCTGAATAAATGTTTTCAAGAAGTCTCTTTGCTACTGTCAAAAATAAGAGTCAGAAAAAGCCCCTTAACTCACAGGAATGTATATGTGTAAAAAAAAAAAAAAAAAGGTAAATGTTTCACAAGAGTGAAATATCGCCTTTGTTGTTACCGCTACAATCGGCCCTCTGGAAACTCTTATTACCTAGAGGAGCCGTTAACCAAAGGTCACTGATAAAATAAACTTTAGGATCATCACAATTTCTCCATCTCCCTTAAACATATGCTTTGGCCAAATTGATTTGTTTTATATTGTATATCTTATTAATAGCAGTGGTTATAACATGTTTTTGAAATGAAGGACAACTAAAGCAAGCAGGGAACAATCCTATTTGTGAGGAATGTTTTCTGTGAGAGTCAAATATTAACAGTTTCAAAGTATATTTGAAATGTCTTGAACACGGCTTTTAAAATGAATTAGTAATCATTTTTGTTTGACTAGGATCTGTTTGACTGATCTGGGTGTTTGTTAAAGGAAGGTGTGAGCTCCCTGTACTGTGGACACCTGAGGAGGTAGAGAT